>CAWUFW010012382.1:0-172500 GCA_963921515.1 Calotriton arnoldi | reverse complement strand
GATGATTTTGGGATCCTCCCTAACCTAGGGAGAGAACCAAGCAGATGCCTTGAAAACAAAGAGCAAATCTTGCTGAACGATTCGGCGGTGGTCCCATCCTCTTAGGACCACCCAAAGCACAGTTATGGGCAAAAATACAATCCCAACCAAAGGCCCTGCAAAGCATTATGGGACGAGATTAGCAGTGGGCAGTGTATATTATAGTATCCAATATCAAAATAATTCTACAAAGAGCTGCAGTTCAACTATTCGTTACTAGGTGTCCCTCACGAGTCAAATGCAAAAGCATTGAAATTATTACATCAAGCTGCAGTTCCACTAGTCATTACTAGGTGTCCCTCACAAGTCAAATGCAAAAGCATTGAAACCCTTTCATGAAGCTGCAGTTCCACTAGTCGTTACTAGGTGTCCCTCATGAGTCAAATGCAAAAGCATTTGACTTGAGGGACACCTAGCAATGACTAGTTGAACTGCAGCTTGATGTAATAATTTCAATGCTTTTGCATTTGACTCCTGAGGGACACCTAGTAACTGACTAGTTGAACTGCAGCTCTTTGTAGAATTATTTTGATATTGGATACTATAATATTCAATGCCCACTGCTAATCTCGTCCCATAATGCTTTGCAGGGCCTTTGATTGGGATTGTATTTTTGGCCATAACTGTGCTTGGGGTGGTCCTAAGAGGATGGGACCACCACTGAATCGTTCAGCATGATATGCTCTTTGTGTACAAGGCATCTGCTTGGCCCTCCCCCTAGGTTAGGGGGGACCCCAAAATCATCACCTCTCTCATTGTCTGATATTTTTCATTTTCAAAGTTCACTTTTGTGAATTGGTTATATGTTTCTTTAGCATGTAAAGTTGCTTTATCAAAGCATTTGTGGGTGCAGTGTAGTAGCTGACTCCGCGACGTGGAGGAACGGAGTTTTTGCCTGAATTCTGTGTTTTTCATGGAATGCGTAATTAACAAATCTCTGCAAATTCCGCGAGTGGAGTTCATTGCCCAGGCCTAGTATTGATGAGTGACTGCATGTATGAGTGACTGTATGGGTGAGGGAGTGGATTTGTGTGTAGACCTAGGAATCAGTGAGTTGGAATGTAGTAACTGGTATTGGTGTGTCTATGGTTTCGAGAATGGCAGTCTGTATTTTAGAGTGTGTGTATCAAAGGTTATATTAGGCTGTGAGGAGGTGCACCAGATTATCATGTGGATGATGTCATCAGTGATATCATCAGTGATGTCATTTGAGATGTCATCAGCGATATCATGAGTGATGTCACTGACCATGTCATGAGTGATGTGATATGTGATGTCATCAGCAGTGCATTGCAGGGACGCAAGTTATAGTTAGCTCAGCTAACTATAACGGCCGAATATCTCTGGTTTTGTAAGAGTGAAATGTCCAACTAACTATAACCTTTGTTTTTTTCGGTGAATTTTTTATGTTTTTTTAAATGCTAATTTCTAACTATAACGTCCATGAAACCTACGTTTTTTTCAGTGAATTTCTATGGTTTTTTAAATGCTAAGTTCTAACTATAACGTCCCTGAGACCTATGTTTTTTTCAGTGAATTTCTAAGGTTTTTTAAATGTTAATTTATAACATACCCACATAGGTTGGACATGTGCAGAAGGAGGAAGAAAGGCGCAGAAAGAAGCAAGAGAAGTGTAGAAAGAGGCAAGAGAGGTGCAGAAAGAGGAAGAAAGGTGCAGAAAGAAGCAAGAGAAATGCAGAAAGAGGCAACAGAAGTCCAGAAAGAGGAAGAAAGGTGAAGAAAGAAGCAAGAGATGTGCAGAAAGAACCAACAGATGTGCAGAAAGAGGCCTACTTCGACTGTACCTTGCAACAGATTCAAACAAAGTACCCTAATCACTAATCCTTCTCCGAAGATGTCTTAAACCTCACTTTTCTTTTGAAGGTTCACTTTTAATGGACTGCTCAGAATGTTAGGCCTACCAAATATAAAACAGCAATCCTAAGCATATCACTTTTGCAGTCTGACCAAGTTTGTGAAGGTATGCATGAGTGTCTATGCTTTTACCTATTGACATGTTAAATGAAGATAAACATACAAACAATTGAATACCTGTGTTTCAAGCAGCATACTCTGTAAATTTGTGTAAAAAAGGCGTATGCATTTCTTTATGCTCACAATACAGGGCACATGGGTTTTCAATAGTATATTTGAGGGGCTCTATAACACATTTATACATAAGACATGTCTGCCTGTGCAACCGAATGACAGAGCAGAACTAAGAAGATTTGACCACCTATAAGAGAAGCTACCCGCTTTTTAAAGTACCATCTTCAGATGCGTAACACATGTAAGAATACATGTGCAAGTAGACATATACCTCAGTCATGAGAGCACGCAGACCTTTGAACTTGACAGCTTGCACTTCCCATTCGAATATAGAAACAGGCGAGAGAAGTACAGAAAGGAGCAAGGGAAATGCAGAAAAAAACAAGAGAGGTGCAGAAAGAGTAAGAAAGGAGCAGAAAGAGCCAAAAGAAGTGCAGAAAGAGGCAAGAGAAGTGTAGAAAGAAACAAGAGAAGTGCAGAAAGAGGCAAGAGAGGAGCAGAAAGAAGCAAGAGAGGAGCAGAAAGAGGTAAGTGTGGTGCAGAAAGAGGCAAGAGAAGTGCAGAAAGAGGCAAGAGAAGTGAGAAAGAGACAAGAGAGGTACAGAAAGAAGCAACAGAGGTGCTGAAGGAGACAGGAGAACTGCAGAAAGAGGCAAGAGGGTTGCAGAAACAGGCAAGAGAGGTGCAGAAAAAGGGAGCAGAGGTGCAGAAAGAGGCAAGAGAGATGCAGAAAGAGGGAAGAAGGGTACAGAAAGAGGCAAGAGAGGTGCAGAAAGAAGCAACAGAAGTGCAGAAAGAAGCAACAGAAGTGCAGAAAGAAGCAAGAGAAGTGCAGAAAGAAGCAACAGAGGTGCAGAAAGACACAAGAGGGGTGCAGAAAGAGACAAGGGAAGTGCAGAAGGAAACAACAGAGGTGCAGAAAAAGGCAAGAAAAGTGCAGAAAGAGAGTTACATAAACGGGCAAAAGAGGTACAAAAAGAGGGAACAGGGGTGCAGACAGAGGCAAGAGAGGTGCAGAAAGAACCAACAGAGGTGCAGAAAGAGGCAAGAGGGGTGCAGACATGTGCAAGAAAGTAGCAGATAGAAGCAAGAGCAGTGCAGAAAGAACCAACAGAGGTGCAGAAAGAGGCAAGAGGGGTGCAGAAAGAGGCAAGAGAAGTGCAGAAAAAAGCAAATGAGGTGCAGAAAGAGGCAAGAGGGATGCAGAAAGAGGTGAGGGAGGAGCAGAAAGAGGCAAGCGAGGTGCATTTGGGGTGCAGAAATTTGCAAGAGAGGTGCAGAAAGAACCAACAGAGGTGCAGAAGGAGGCAAGAGGGGTTCAAAAACAGGCAAGAGAGGTGCAGAAAAAGGGAACAGGGGTGCAGAAAGAGGCAAGAGAGGTGCAGAAAGAAGGAAGAAGGGAGCAGAAAGAGGCAAGAGGAGTGCAGAAAGAATCAACAGAAGTGCAGAAGGAAACAAGAGAACTGCAGAAAGAGGCAAGAGAGGCGCAGAAAGAAGCAAGAGTGGCGCAGAAAGAAGCAAGAGTGGCTTGCACACCATTAGTACCAAGTTAACACCCACATTTAGCAATAATTAACAGGTGACCATTCTAGGTTTACAAAGGACCTTCCACCACGCTGTAACACTTGTCGCTGCATTTTTGGTAACGTTTGAGCCGTTTGAGCTAGAAACAAGGCTTTTTTTGTTCAAATCTGCAGATTAGGCAGCAGATGATGGATTATGTGGCTAATGCGGAAAATGTATAATTGTGCGAAAGTCGGTGCAGCCAAACAGTCACATAATTCCAGTGGCCCTGCTCATACCTCTGACTAGGTCCAGACGTGCTCCTCAGTAATTCCTTCTTTTTTTTGTCTCATTGAGTTCATAGTTTAGCTTCTATGGAAATGAGGAAGACTAAACCTGAGGTTACCACTCCACAACACAGACTACCATACCACATAATTACTCTCCATAACACATAACCCCACTCTGCATAATTCCTATACACTAAATACCACATACTTTCTAACGGCATAATTTCACGGCACAACATACCACATAATTCCACTACACACAACGTGCATCCAGTCCACTCCACTCCCAAAAACATTAGTAAAAAAACTTTTACATTTACAATGCCAATAGCTCTATCTTTCGCAAATGCAAAACCTATTACATTTCAAATGCTTCTTTAACTAGTAGTCGTGTTTGCAGAGTGGTGGAGAAAGGGTGCTGGGCCTCTGACCAGTGCTCAGGAGTTCCACTGCGTAGGACTTACAGGAGGCACCCGGAGAGCTTCTTGGCCCCCAAAGTCCCTCAAGAGTAAAGTGGACTTTATCGTTCAACCCATAGTTTGCCAGGAGGTGCGTTTGCAGAGTGGTGGAGAAATGGGGCGTGGCCTCCAAAGATCTCTTCGCAATCCCACTGTGTGGGACTTACTGGAGGTAACAGGAGTGGTAGTCGGCCCCCAAGGATATCTTTGGGGCCAACTACCCTTCCTATTATCTCCAGTAAGTCCCACACAACAGGATTGCTAAGTTCTCATAGCAGGCCATGCCCCCTTTGCCCCCACTCTGCAAACGCGCCTCCTGGCACGCTCTTGGTTGGGGGCTGAATTTCCCTTTGCTTGTGGAGGTCCTTAGGGGCCAACTAGCCTACCTGTTATCTCCAGTAAGCCCCACACAGTGGGATAGCTGAGAGGTGGACACAGGCAATGCCCCCTTTCTCCACCACTCTGCAAACGCGCCTCCTGGCACGCTCTTGGTTGGGGGCTGAATTTCCCTTTGCTTGTGGAGGTCCTTAGGGGCCAACTAGCCTACCTGTTACCTCCAGTAAGCCCCACACAGTGGGATAGCTGAGAGGTGGACACAGGCCATGCCCCCTTTCTCCACCACTCTGCAAAGCACCTCCTGGAGTGCTCGTGGTTGGGAGATGAAGTCCCCTTGCCTCCTGAGGGTCCCTGGGGGCCAAGTAGCCCTCCTGTTATCTCTAGTAAGCCCCACACAGCTGGATTGCTGATAGTGGTCCGAGGCCACACACCCTTTTTACACCACTCTGCAAACGCACCTCCTGGCACACTGCTGCTCGGGGATAAAGTCCACTTTAGTCTTGAGGTCCTCAGGACAGAAGAGGACCTCATTGCCCCACCAGCAATGCGCCAAGAGGGGTGTGGCCTCAGGCTCCTCCCAAGAAGCCCACTGTGTGGGGATTACTGGAGGTACCTGGTGGTCTAGTTGGCCCCTAAGGACCCTTAGAATTGAAGGGGACTTAATCCCCAAACCCAGAACGCGCCAGGAGGTGCGTTTGCAGAGTGGTGCAGGGAGGGGGCAGGGCCTCTGGCGAGATGCCGGCTTTTCTTTTTTTAAATATTTTTAGAAGGGGGCTGTGTGGCCCCCTTCTTTTAGTATTTTTGGGCCCTGGGGACCCCATACCCCAGGGCCTGCGCATCTTTTAGTTTAAAGAAAATGGGAAGGGGGCCGTGTGGCCCCCCTTCCCTGAGCCACTATTGGCCCCGGGGACCCCATCCCCCGGGGCCTGGCCTCATTTATTTATTTTTAAAAATTTCCCTGGAGGGGGGCCATTTGGCCCCCCTCCCCTGGGCCACTTCTGGCCCCGGAGACCCCATCGCCCAGGGCCTGGCCTTGTTTTTCTCATCTTTTATTTTAAATTTTCCCAGGAAGGGGGCCATGTGGCCCCCCTCCCCTGGGCCACTTCTCACCCTGGGGACCCCATCCCCTGGGGCTTGCCCTCAATGTTGGGGACTGCGGGTGGAGCCCCAATGCACCCGCGGTCTCAGCTGGCTCCCCGCCTCCTGCGGGAGCCGGCATTGCTTGGGACAAGGGGAGCTGCTGATATGCAGCTCCCCTTGTCCAAAAGCAATTCTGCTTTGCTTCGTGGAAGCGAGAGCTCCTGTCCTGCCCTGCCATTGCAAACTGCAATGTCCCAGGGGTGGCCACTCCGAGAGATTGGTGGTAATAATCAAAAGAAGAGCGAGGAGATAGGGGCCAGTTCACTTCCCCTGGGTATAGTATAAATATCAAAGGGAACTAGCTACTAAATAGGAGCTCCTGGTATGTGTATGTATGGCGACACATATGTGTTTTTAGAAGACCCTCACTCACCAACCTAGTTGGTGACATGCTTCATCATCGGGTCCCACCCAAGGTACCGAATGTACCTTGGGTGTGCTGCGACGCCTGGATACAGCGGAGCTGGTTCTGTGCAGTGAGTGTGCAGTGAGAGTGAGATGAGTGTGGTTTAAAAAGCTGTCTGTAGGGTCCCGTTCAGGTAACAAAAGGACTATTTTAATGTATGGGCCCTCGGCAGTGGTTAAAAAGAGAGGTGGATATCTCTGGAGTTAATTAGGTTCCGATATCCTGGTCAACATGTTTCAGCCAGTCTCTCTATACTGGGCTGGCTTTCTTCAGGACCTTATGTGTGTGAGGTTAAAATGGTGGTCTGGAACAAAGTGTGTAAGAGACCATCTATGTGGTGCACTCGCTAAGGTGCATTATGTGATAGAGGATGATTTCCTCTAGCAACGCATACTCAGGAATTGTCTGAGAAATGCCCCATGAGTTCCGTGGGGGGCCCGACCTATTGTCACACTTTCTTCAAGATCAAGGGCCCGTCTCCGTACCTAGTCTGGCCGCATCAGAACTCCGACGGAAATCATCCTCTATCACATAATGCACCTTACCTTTTGTTACCTGAACGGGACCCTACGGACAGCTTTTTAAACCACACTCATCTCACTCTCACTGCACACTCACTGCACAGAACCAGCTCCGCTGTATCCAGGCGTCGCAGCACACCCAAGGTACATTCGATACCTTGGGTGGGACCCGATGATGAAGCATGTCACCAACTAGGTTGGTGAGTGAGGGTCTTCCAAAAACACATATGTGTCGCCATACATACACATACCAGGAGCTCCTATTTAGTAGCTAGTTCCCTTTGATATTTATACACTCCGAGAGATTGCCAGGGCCGGCCCTGGGCGGTGGCAGTCCCCAGGGCCATAGAGGGCTCCAGGAGGGGGGGCACATGGTGTGAGAAGTTGGCCTGGCATATGCTGTCCACTAATTATAGTGGGCACCTTGCACCAGTCCAAATCGACTCTTATGGTAGGTAGGTTAAAGACAACCTTATTGAAAGCTATCCTAGTGGTAGCTGTGGAGAGCAGCCTTCAGGCTAAGTCTTGAAGGAATGTAAAGCAGCTTGTTTTACCAGTCTATAATCTCTTGAGTGACCAAATGAAAGAGCACCACACCAGGTATATATTCAAAATATATGTATTTATTACTAAACACACCCCTCTAGTCTCTTTATGAGGCTAGAGTTCGAAGTACATAGGTTATAAGATCTTAAATCACAGTAATAGCACAAATACACGTTTGGGCCCTAGGGGCGTACCAAACCATATACCAATAAAGTGGTATGCGAACCACGACTGAACTAGACACTAGGCCTAGAGCCTCTAGAAGTGCTTGGACCACAAGGAACCACCCAAGGTAGTGACACAGGGGACCCACGGGAGACGCGTGCAGTGTAAATACACAACCGCGATACGCCGTTAACTTCTATGGAGAAAGTCGGGATCGGAAAAATAGAGGAAAGGGACACTTTAAAGAGGACTAGGACAAAACCCTTTGAGATCTAGGACTTTGAAGAGTCTCTACCCACGGGAGCACCGGAGTACTCGTGTTACCTCACCCAGGGAAGCCGGGTGCATAGGTGCCTTTCGGGGTCGGGTTTCGTCGTCGGTTCTTATGGCGATCTGCTGCAAAGTGCTGCTGGCGACCAGGAGAAAAGTGTCCGGGTGGATCCAAGAGTGGATCGGAGTTCTGAAGAACCTGAAAGCAGAGGGGACAGAGTCTGGGTCACTAGCCAGTGACCAGGGAGGTGATGGACGGATGCCCACCGATGTCGAGTGCTTCAGGTGCGTTGACGGTCGTCTCGTTTCTGCAGCCACGAGGTCCAGGAGGCGTTGTCGGCGACCAGGAGCAGGATTCGGGCTGGTACACGATGTCTGTCGAGTGCTGCGGTGTCGGCGACCAGATTGGACCCAACAAGCCTTGGCAACGGCAAGTCTCGATGTAGCTGAAGATCGTCGATGGTGCAGACCAGCAAGGTCTGGGGAACTCACCCAGCAAGGGTAAGTGAGGGCAGGCCTGGAGCAACCAGACTGCCAAGTAAAGAAAAGATTGGCCTTCGGTAAGGGCTACTAGCCAACGGGCTAGCGACCGCGAAGGAGCCTCGTGACGCCGCACGTGGAGCTGGCTTACAGGACACTCGTGGAGTGGGGGCCAGTGATCTTCGGTGCAGGTGGTGCTGGAGGCTAGGGCTACTCGGAGCCCAAAGCACGACTTCTTGGGAGACCCAGAAGATGGTGCACTTGCAAGTGTGCTCGGTGTCCAGGGGTCACGGTCTCACGTTACCCACGATAGCCACGGGCCTCAGCTTTGCTGGGGACTCAGGGTAGCCTCGGGAAGTCTGAGAATCCACCTCTGGTGATGCGATGACTTCGGCGTCCGACGGGAGCTTCAGTGATGCGAACCGGACAGATGCTTCTTTGGTGCCTGCCAAGCAGGGGAGTCACTCCTTGACCCCAAGGGAGATTCTTCAGTCCTCTAATCGTGAGTAGAGCGTCGAAGGTCCAGGATTCTGTTTCAGAGTTTCGTCCAGGTATAATCTAAAGTCCTAAGGACTGGGTTCCTACCTTTATTCCAAAAATAGGGGATGGACTACTCTGTGGCCCCACCTATGGGTGGGTCAGGGCAGAGGGGTGGCTACACCCCTTTCCCTTTGTCCAGTTCGCGCCAAAGCAGGGGCTGCAAGCCCCTGATCCGGTTTGAACTGGGGTATGCACAGGGACACCAAATGTGCCCCCAGTGCAGGACTTCAAAGCACCCGAAAGTGCTCCCGCCCAGCCCCAATACACTTTGTCCTGTCTGGGGAGGTGGTCACACCTCCCTGGGACAGGAAACCTATTGTCCAGGCCTCCCCTGCCGGAGTTTCGTCCAGCAGCAGGAGGCCAGACTCGTGTCTGTGGCAGTAGCATCCATTTTGTGATGCCAGGCTCTGGAAAGAAGTTACCGGACTCGTCAGAGTTAACATGCCTTTCCCTCTAGAAGGGTGGAATGCTACCCCCGCCGCCAGAATTGGCGGGGGGTAGTATTCCAAGATGTTTGACACCAAACACGACATGTTTCGGTGCAGCCATTCCATAGTTAGCATTTTACCGCGAGGATATAATGCGTTTAAGAGTATATGGTCAGGCTGCACTACAAACAGCATCAGAGATGGTCTCCGAACGCTGCAGAGGGGCCCTGCTCATGCAGGGGCACCCTCTCACATAGAAACCATGCACTCTGCCTTTAGGATTGATAAGGCCTGCCTTAGGAGTGACTTATAGGTTTATATGTGTGTATGCATTTAGTGATATAGGTAACCTATACCACAGCAAGGGGTGCATGCACCACCTTACCCAGGCTGCAGTAGCAGACCTGTGGTGTCAGTTTGGATGGCCTACCAGGGGTGGCATAATATATGCTGCAGCCCCTGGCAGGCCTCTGAGGTACCTATGCCCTTGGTACATAGTATACCATATACTAGGGACTTACAAGGGCACTCCAGATCCCAATCAGAGATGTGCCTAAGGCACAGGGAGACCCTTTTAAAGAGGAAACAGCTAGGCTGGGGTTCTGAATAGCAGGGCCCCAGCCAGACTAATGTCGAAAACCAGTGAAGTATCAGCAAAAAGTGGGGGTACCCCTGTGAAGCAGATCCTACTCTCCTACACAACCCCCCAAACGTAGGGACATTAAACTAACCTTGCCCAGTTAAGTCTTCATGTTCTAAGTGGAAATACCTAGAGAGTCCATCTGCATTCGCATGGTTACTCCCAGGCCTATGTTCCACTGTAAAGTCCATCCCCTGTAGGGAAATGGACCACCTAAGCAGTTTGGGGTTTTCACCCTTCATTTGTTTTAGCCATAAGAGGGGCTTATGGTCTGTCTGAACCAGGAAGTGTGTACCAAACAAGTATGGCCTCAACTTCTTCAGAGCCCAGACCACAGCAAAGGCCTCCCTCTCTATGGCTGACCAACGTTTCTCTCTAGGGGTCAGCCTTCTGCTAATAAAAGCTACTGGCTGATCCTGACCTTCTTCATTCAATTGTGACAGTACAGCCCCTACCCCCAATTCAGATGCATCAGTTTGAACAATGAACTTCTTGGAGTAATCAGGACTCTGCAGAATTGGAGCAGTGCACATGGCCTGCTTGAGGTCATCAAATGCCTTTTGACAGCTAACTGTCCACTGAACCTTTTTGGGCATTTTTTTAGAAGTTAAGTCATTCAAGGGTGTCACTATTGATCCATACCCCTTGACAAATCTCCTATAGTACCCAGTCAGGCCTAAGAAGGCTCTCACCTGAGTCTGGGTAGTGGGAGCAGTCCAGTCCATGATGGTCTGGATCTTGCTCTGCAAAGGTTGAACCTGGCCTCCACCCACAAGGTGGCCCAGGTACACAACCTGACTCTGCCCTATCTGGCACTTAGTGGCCTTGATAGTCAGGCCTGCCTTTTGCAGGGCCTGTAAAACATTCCTGAGGTGGACCAGGTGATCCTCCCAGGTGGAGCTAAAGACAGCAATATCATCTAGATAAGCTGCACTATAGGCCTCCAGTCCTGTGAGAACTGTGTTCACCAACCTCTGGAAAGTGGCAGGTGCATTTTTCAGACCAAAGGGCATCACCACAAATTGATAATGCCCACTAGGGGTTGAAAATGCTGTTTTGGGCTTTGCAGCATCAGCTAGTCTGATCTGCCAGTAGCCAGCTGTTAGGTCAAATGTGCTGAGATATTTGGCAGAGGCCAAAGTATCTATGAGCTCATCTGCCCTGGGTATTGGATGGGCATCAGTCCTAGTGACTGCATTGAGGCCCCTGTAGTCTACACAAAACCTCATCTCTCTTTTCCCACCACTGGTGTGAGGTTTAGGTACTAGGACTACTGGACTAGCCCAAGGGCTATCTGAGGGCTCAATCACTCCCAATTCCAACATCTTCTGGACTTCAGTCCTGATACAGTCCCTGACATGGTCAGGTTGCCTATAAATCTTGTTTTTAATAGGCAGACTGTCCCCAGTGTCCACTTCATGAGTGCACCAGGTGGTCTGACTGGGTGTCAGAGAAAACATATGTCTAAACTGATTGAGGACTTGCCTGCAATCAGTTTGTTGCTGGGTAGTGAGGCTGCCTGCCAAGGCTACACCATCTACTGACCCATCGTCAGGGTTCTGTGAGAGCAGGTCAGGGAGTGGGTCACTCTCTTCCTCCTGCCCTTCATCAGTAGCCATGAGCAAGCCCATGTCTGCCCTGTCCACATATGGCTTAAGTCTGTTGACATGGAGAACCCTGTGGGGACTCCTGGGTGTTCCCAGGTCTACTAAGTAAGTGACCTCACCCTTCTGCTCAACAATAGTGTGGGGTCCACTCCATTTGTCTTGGAGAGCTGCTGGGGCCACTGGCTCCAACACCCACACCTTCTGTCCTGGCTGGTAAACAGTTAGGACAGCCTTTTGGTCATGCCAGGCCTTTTGAAGTTCCTGGCTAGCCTCAAGGTTTTTGGTTGCCTTTTTCATGTACTCAGCCATCCTGGAGCGGAGACCAAGTACATAGTCCACTATATCTTGCTTTGGGGGCTTGAGAGGTAACTCCCATCCTTCCTTCACCAAGCACAGTGGACCCCTCACAGGGTGGCCAAACAGAAGTTCAAAAGGGCTGTAACCAACCCCCTTCTGAGGCACCTCCCTATATGCGAATAAAAGGCAGGGCAAGAGTATGTCCCATCTACGCCTAAGCTTTTCTGGGAGCCCTTTAATCATGCCCTTCAAGGTTTTGTTGAATCTCTCAACTAAACCATTGCATTGTGGGTGATAGGGTGTGGTGAACTTATAAGTAACCCCACACTCCTTCCACATTGCCTTTAAGTACCCAGACATGAAGTTTGCACCCCTGTCTGATACCACCTCCTTAGGAAAGCCCACTCTTGAGAAAATTCCCAGGAGGGCCCTTGCCACCACAGGTGCTGTAGTGGTCCTAAGGGGTATAGCCTCTGGATACCTGGTGGCATGATCCACTACCACCAGTATAAATCTGTGCCCAGATGCTGTTTGGGGATCCATGGGACCAACAATGTCAATCCCTACCCTCTCAAAGGGCACCCCCACCACAGGTAGTGGTATCAGGGGGCCTTTGTAGTGCCACCTGCTTTGCCACTGGCTTGGCAGGTTACACAGGAGCGACAAAACTCCTTACTGTCTTCAGACATGTGGGGCCAGTGAAAGTGAGGGACAATTCTGTCCCAAGTCTTGTTCTGGCCCAGGTGTCCTGCTAAGGGAATATCATGGGCTAGGGTCAATAGGAAGCCCCTGAACTTCAAAGGTATTACCAACCTCCTGGTAGCACCAGGCTTGGGGTCTCTACTCTCTGAGTACAGGAGTCCATCATCCCAATACACTGTATGGGGACCACTAGCTTTCCCAGCAGCCTCAGCAGCAGCTTGCTGTCTGAGGGGTTCAAGGGAGGGGCAGCTCTGCTGCTCCTGGCTCAGATCTGCCCTAGAAGGTCCCCCTGTCCCCAAGAACTCAACCTGGTCAGGCTCAAGTTCCTCTGGGACAGTTCCTTCTTCAGGGCTGAGATCATCCCCCTCAAGGGACTGATCTTCCTCCTGAGCCAAGGGGAAGGCACTGCCTTAACCCTACTACTCCTCCTCTTGGAAGGCACTTGGTCCATTCTTTCAGAATCCAAGGCCTGTTCAGTTTTAGACAGTTTAGCTTGTGACCTGGTCACAGCAAACACATCTGCAGGGATCCCCAGCATTTCTGCATGGGTCCTGAGCTCCACTTCTGCCCAAGCAGAAGTCTCTAAGTCATTGCCAAGCAAGCATTCGACTGGTAGGTTTGCACTTACCACAACCTTCTTAAGGCCAGTTACCCCTCCCCAGGAGAAGTTAACAACTGCCAGAGTATGGTCTGTTCTGACATTGCTAGCATTGGTCACTTGGTACATTTCACCAAGTATAACTTGCCCAGGTAGCACAAGGTCTTGTGTCACCATTGTGACACTTGCCCCTGTGTCCCTAAATGCCAAAGCCTCTCGTCCATTGATTAAAGGCTGTTGTCTGTACTTGCCCAGATTACTGGGACTCACAGTGGAGGTCACATCCATGCCTCCATCACAGACTAACACAGCCTGAGTCAGCTCCCTGACTAAGTCAGAGCCCAACTCAGTTCCCAGGGTGAACCCTACTAAACCCTTTGCTGGAGCACTTCCACCAACTGTACTAGGGGGAACAGGTGCCTTAGGGGCATTGGTGGATGCTGGACTGGAGTCTTTGGACTTGGTGCAATCACTGGTCCAGTGGGTCTTTTGCTTACAGACCTTGCACCATGGTTTTCTTTGGCCTTTACCCTTGGTAGACTGGGAATCCCCACCAGAAGAAGATTTTTGGGGGCCTGATGAAGACTTTTGATCTTTACCCTTCTCCCCACCCTTGTCAGAGTTCTTAGCATCTTGCTTCTTGGTTTCCCCACCTTGGTTCTGTACCTTCTGCTTCACCCTGGTTCTGACCCATTTGTCTGCCTTCTTTCCCAATTCTTGGGGAGAGGTCAGATCAGAGTCAACCAGGTACTGATGCAACAGCTGGTTTTGACAGTTATTAAGAATCTGCTCCCTCATTATCAGATTATACAATCCTGAGAAGTCACACACCTTACTGCCCATCAACCAGCCTTCCAGAGCCTTGGCAGAACAATCCACATAGTCTACCCAGTCTTGAGTCTGTGCTTTTTGGGTGTCTCTGAACTTCAACCTGTACTGTTCAGTGGTTAGGCCAAACCCATCAATAAGAGCACTCTTCAAGACCTTGTAATTGTCAGCATCCTCCTCTCTAACAGTGAGGAGCTTGTCTCTACCTTTGTCAGCAAAGGAGAGCCACAAGATTGCTGCCCACTGCTCCTGAGGGACCTTCTGTACCTTACAGGCCCTCTCTAAAGCAGTTATCCATTTGTGGATATCATCCCCACTCTGGTAGGGAGGGACAATCTTGCTCAGGTTCCTATGGTCATAGGACCTTTCCCTATCTCTAGGGATATGGCTGCCACCATGGGACTCTAGTCCCAACTTTCTTCTCTCTTTAAGGAGATCTAGGGATTCTCTATCTAAAGCCAATTGCTTCTTCCTGATCTCCAGTTGAGTTTCCTCATACTGGACCAGTCTCTTTCTTCTCTCATGAGAGGATTCCCTCCTGTGAGAAGAAACAGAGCTCCCTATTGAGGTGCCAGAGTGGTTAGACTCCTGAGAAGGAGACCTAGACTTTCTGAGCACACTCATAATCCTTCCTGGGGGGACAAAGGTGTGGTTCTCCAGATCCTCATCTTCATCTTCCCCAGAAGGGATTGGGTTTTCCAGGTCAGGGTCATTGTCACCCTCCTGGTCAGTTTCAGAGGGGGCTGGGGGTAGTAGTACCCCTGGTCCCTTCCTCATCTGCTGGCCCACCCTCTGCTCCTACCCCTTCAGTCTCTGAAGACTTACTAAGATCATAAGCCACCAACAACTCCTGGAGGTGTTGGGTGGTGGGACTTTGGCCTGTCCTTAATTTCCTCACGTTACACAAAGCTCTCAGTTCCAAGAATGGGAGTGTGTCATACTTGGAGGGGGAAGCTCAATGGCTTCCTGCAGGGCATCTTTGGATCCTGCTTTTAAAGACATTACTAGTGTGGTGTGGTGTATGCACTACCTACTCTAGTGTGGCCTACTAAACTCTCTTGAGTTGTAGAAAGGGTTGTGCTATCCCTTAACACACAACTCTAAGTTCAGTAGAACTTACTGATATTCTAAGCTTAAATTATATGTACCTTAGGTACCTTTAGTGGTTTTCAGTTGATCAATTCAATTGAGATTATCTGGTAAAACAATAGCAAGCTGGAATCCCACACGCTGCACACCAATGTGAGAAGTTGGCCTGGCATATGCTGTCCACTAATTATAGTGGGCACCTTGCACCAGTCCAAATCGACTCTTATGGTAGGTAGGTTAAAGACAACCTTATTGAAAGCTATCCTAGTGGTAGCTGTGGAGAGCAGCCTTCAGGCTAAGTCTTGAAGGAATGTAAAGCAGCTTGTTTTACCAGTCTATAATCTCTTGAGTGACCAAATGAAAGAGCACCACACCAGGTATATATTCAAAATATATGTATTTATTACTAAACACACCCCTCTAGTCTCTTTATGAGGCTAGAGTTCGAAGTACATAGGTTATAAGATCTTAAATCACAGTAATAGCACAAATACACGTTTGGGCCCTAGGGGCGTACCAAACCATATACCAATAAAGTGGTATGCGAACCACGACTGAACTAGACACTAGGCCTAGAGCCTCTAGAAGTGCTTGGACCACAAGGAACCACCCAAGGTAGTGACACAGGGGACCCACGGGAGACGCGTGCAGTGTAAATACACAACCGCGATACGCCGTTAACTTCTATGGAGAAAGTCGGGATCGGAAAAATAGAGGAAAGGGACACTTTAAAGAGGACTAGGACAAAACCCTTTGAGATCTAGGACTTTGAAGAGTCTCTACCCACGGGAGCACCGGAGTACTCGTGTTACCTCACCCAGGGAAGCCGGGTGCATAGGTGCCTTTCGGGGTCGGGTTTCGTCGTCGGTTCTTATGGCGATCTGCTGCAAAGTGCTGCTGGCGACCAGGAGAAAAGTGTCCGGGTGGATCCAAGAGTGGATCGGAGTTCTGAAGAACCTGAAAGCAGAGGGGACAGAGTCTGGGTCACTAGCCAGTGACCAGGGAGGTGATGGACGGATGCCCACCGATGTTGAGTGCTTCAGGTGCGTTGACGGTCGTCTCGTTTCTGCAGCCACGAGGTCCAGGAGGCGTTGTCGGCGACCAGGAGCAGGATTCGGGCTGGTACACGATGTCTGTCGAGTGCTGCGGTGTCGGCGACCAGATTGGACCCAACAAGCCTTGGCAACGGCAAGTCTCGATGTAGCTGAAGATCGTCGATGGTGCAGACCAGCAAGGTCTGGGGAACTCACCCAGCAAGGGTAAGTGAGGGCAGGCCTGGAGCAACCAGACTGCCAAGTAAAGAAAAGATTGGCCTTCGGTAAGGGCTACTAGCCAACGGGCTAGCGACCGCGAAGGAGCCTCGTGACGCCGCACGTGGAGCTGGCTTACAGGACACTCGTGGAGTGGGGGCCAGTGATCTTCGGTGCAGGTGGTGCTGGAGGCTAGGGCTACTCGGAGCCCAAAGCACGACTTCTTGGGAGACCCAGAAGATGGTGCACTTGCAAGTGTGCTCGGTGTCCAGGGGTCACGGTCTCACGTTACCCACGATAGCCACGGGCCTCAGCTTTGCTGGGGACTCAGGGTAGCCTCGGGGAAGTCTGAGAATCCACCTCTGGTGATGCGATGACTTCGGCGTCCGACGGGAGCTTCAGTGATGCGAACCGGACAGATGCTTCTTTGGTGCCTGCCAAGCAGGGGAGTCACTCCTTGACCCCAAGGGAGATTCTTCAGTCCTCTAATCGTGAGTAGAGCGTCGAAGGTCCAGGATTCTGTTTCAGAGTTTCGTCCAGGTATAATCTAAAGTCCTAAGGACTGGGTTCCTACCTTTATTCCAAAAATAGGGGATGGACTACTCTGTGGCCCCACCTATGGGTGGGTCAGGGCAGAGGGGTGGCTACACCCCTTTCCCTTTGTCCAGTTCGCGCCAAAGCAGGGGCTGCAAGCCCCTGATCCGGTTTGAACTGGGGTATGCACAGGGACACCAAATGTGCCCCCAGTGCAGGACTTCAAAGCACCCGAAAGTGCTCCCGCCCAGCCCCAATACACTTTGTCCTGTCTGGGGAGGTGGTCACACCTCCCTGGGACAGGAAACCTATTGTCCAGGCCTCCCCTGCCGGAGTTTCGTCCAGCAGCAGGAGGCCAGACTCGTGTCTGTGGCAGTAGCATCCATTTTGTGATGCCAGGCTCTGGAAAGAAGTTACCGGACTCGTCAGAGTTAACATGCCTTTCCCTCTAGAAGGGTGGAATGCTACCCCCGCCGCCAGAATTGGCGGGGGGTAGTATTCCAAGATGTTTGACACCAAACACGACATGTTTCGGTGCAGCCATTCCATAGTTAGCATTTTACCGCGAGGATATAATGCGTTTAAGAGTATATGGTCAGGCTGCACTACAAACAGCATCAGAGATGGTCTCCGAACGCTGCAGAGGGGCCCTGCTCATGCAGGGGCACCCTCTCACATAGAAACCATGCACTCTGCCTTTAGGATTGATAAGGCCTGCCTTAGGAGTGACTTATAGGTTTATATGTGTGTATGCATTTAGTGATATAGGTAACCTATACCACAGCAAGGGGTGCATGCACCACCTTACCCAGGCTGCAGTAGCAGACCTGTGGTGTCAGTTTGGATGGCCTACCAGGGGTGGCATAATATATGCTGCAGCCCCTGGCAGGCCTCTGAGGTACCTATGCCCTTGGTACATAGTATACCATATACTAGGGACTTACAAGGGCACTCCAGATCCCAATCAGAGATGTGCCTAAGGCACAGGGAGACCCTTTTAAAGAGGAAACAGCTAGGCTGGGGTTCTGAATAGCAGGGCCCCAGCCAGACTAATGTCGAAAACCAGTGAAGTATCAGCAAAAAGTGGGGGTACCCCTGTGAAGCAGATCCTACTCTCCTACACATGGCCCGCATCCCAACGTGAAAATAGCCCTGGGGAGGTGGTGGTCCCCAGGGCCAGGGGTCCGCAACAGACCCCCGTATTTCAATACTTAGTGCCCCGGGGAGGTGGTGGTCCCCGGGGCAGTGTGGGGAGGGGCAGGAGCCCCCACACTTCTGATAATGTTTTGAAGTCCCGGGGAGGTGACGGTCCCCGGGGCTTGGGGGGCCCGCGAGGACCCCCATTCGTGAAAAAAGCCCCGAGGAGGTGGCAGTCCACGGGGCTTTGGGGGGCCGCGTGCCCCCCGCGCATAATAAATAAAGCCCTATGGAGGTGGCGGTCCCCGGGGCTGCAGGGGCCCGTGAGGCCCCGGCACAATAATGAAACATTGCCCTTGGGACCTGGCCCACCCGGGGGCTTAAAGAATTGAAGCGCTGGAGCCCGCACTTCTTTTTTTATTTTTTGACTGGATTCACACACCCAGCGTGAATTTGGCCGAAACTATTTTTAAAAAATTCTTTTTCTGCCCTGGGGGCCCTTGTGGGACCCCTTGAGCAGGCCTAGCGGGTCAGGGTGTTCCTACCCTGCCCCCTTTTCTTGTTTTTTATCCTTTTTTTACTGTTTTCTTGTGACTCGGTTTTAACGAGTCTCAAGCTGGCTGCCAAAACTTCCTGGTTTGGAGTGTTGACAGGCAATCAAAATGAAGCTCATGCTCGGGAGGGTTTGCGAACCCTTCTCAGCCTCTAGATATCGATATTTTTATTTTTTGAATTTCTCAGGAACTACTGAACGTATTTACACCATTTAAAAAAGGTCACTTTCTGAACCAAGAGCTACCTTTTTGCCAAATTTGGTGTCATTCCGTTCAGCAGTTCAGGCTGTAGCTTTGTCTAAAGTTACTATGGAAATTAACATGGAGAAAACGTGTTTTGGGACCCCCCTTTTTTCTCGGCCCCCGCTTGACGAATCACTCCAAAACTTTCATGACAGGAGCTGGCCTGAGTGAACCATTAGTTTTAAAAATTTCGCGAAGATTCGTCAAACAGCGCCAAAGATATTGGCAAAAGAAAAAACGCTTCTTGAATAGAAACAAGGTCCTAACTATAACTACCTACTGGTGACCGCCAGTAGGTAATATATATAAAACCATTTAAACAATGGCTTTGCGCATGTGAAATGTGAGCCTAACTATAACGTCCCTGTAACCTTTGTTTTTTCAGTAAATATATATATATAAATGTATATATTAACTTCTGACGGACAACAGTAGGTAGTTATAGGTAGTACCATGTTTCCATAGGAATTTTTGTTTTACTTCCCTATATCTATGGCGCTGTTTGACTAATTGTCTGTAAATTTTCCCCAAAAAAGTTTTGCCAGTGATTTTAGTTGTGCATGGAAATTTCGGGGTGATCCGTAAAGCAGGGGTCAAAAAAGTGTGTTTTCTATGTTAATTTCCATAGGGTTTTTGAACATGACTACAGACTGAACAGCTAGACACAATTATACCACATTTGGCAGAAAGGTAGATTTTGTTCCGGAGATCACACTTTTTGTTATTTGGTCTAAATCCTTTCAGTAGTTTTGGAGATATTAACAGAAATCCAAATTTGGATATCTAAAGTCGTGAATCCTTCGTGAATAATGACAAACGTGTGCAGAGATCTGTAGAGCTCTGATTGACTGCCAACACTTCAACCAGGAAGTGTTGGCAACCACCTTGGGCCTTAGCTTCAGCTGAGTCCCAAAAAATACCACAAAAAAAAAGAAAAGTGGGCAGAGTGCGAATACTGCTGCTCTCTGACCTTGGTCCTGGGGTCCCATAGGGACCACAGCAGGAAAAATAAGCATTTAAAAAAAATCCCAGCAAAGTTTATGAATAGTTGCAAATATCGCCATGAATAAAAAAAAAACAAGTGTGTCTGCCATGCTTATTATAATCATAGCCTCTCGGTGTGCAAGGTCCTAGGGTCATGCTGAGTTTAATTATAAAAATGGAGGGGGGTGCATGGAGTCCCCTCCAAGGTCTTAATAATGCCCCGGGGACCATTACCTTCCAGGGGCTCATGACCAAATTAATGCCGGGGGGGTCACACAGACCCCCGGGCCCCAGGGACCATCTCTCGGTGTGCAAGGTCCTAGGGTCATGCTGAGTTTAATTATAAAAATGGAGGGGGGTGCATGGAGTCCCCTCCAAGGTCTTAATAATGCCCCGGGGACCATTACCTTCCAGGGGTTCATGACCAAATTAATGCCGGGGGGGTCACACAGACCCCCGGGCCCCAGGGACCATCACCTCTTGGAGGCTATAAATACAAAAATATATAGGGGGCCACGCGGACCGCCCGGGTGCCAGGAACCAACCCCCCATGGCTACTATAAACATTAAAGAGGAGGTCAGCACAGACCCCCGGGCCTTGGGGCCACCACCACCCCAGGGCTGGTCCATGCACAAGAAAGCAGTGGGGCCACATGGCCCCCTCCTGGAGCCATATATGGCCCTGGGGACTGCTACCACCCAGAGCCACCACCTGCTAGC
Source organism: Calotriton arnoldi (assembly GCA_963921515.1). Classification (NCBI taxonomy): domain Eukaryota; kingdom Metazoa; phylum Chordata; class Amphibia; order Caudata; family Salamandridae; genus Calotriton; species Calotriton arnoldi. Next base: position 152,146 of record CAWUFW010012382.1, on the reverse strand, counting down.
TTCTGCTATCTCCCCAAGTACCCTCCCTCAGGAGATAGCACTGTGCTTTTGCTTGGCTGGAGCTGTGACAGCTCCCATCAAGCAAAAGCATATACTCCACTTCCAACAAGCGGGAGCTGTCAAACCGCTCGCTCTTGCTGGAAGCTGAGTTTTCATCTCTTTCCGTGCCACAGACAAGTGGGCAGGAAAAGAGATGAAAGAATTGCTCTCGCACACAGGGAGATGCATTTCCAGCAGCACCCTGTGTGTGACAACAATGCCGGATCCCAAGGGAGGCAGGGAGCTGGGTTTGACTGTGGGGGCCTTGAGGCTCCCCCTGCAGTCCCCAACATGCAGACTGGGTGCCCTGGGTGGGACCAGTGCTATGCAAACAAATGATGAACGGAATGCTGAATAAATCATACATTCACCCCCAGTCAAGAGTTCTGGGTTAAATCCATTGTTCTTTTGCTCACCATGCCACACCAGTTTAGACCCATCCATATGCAAATCAGTCTTGACCCTGTTCATCATAGGAACAGTCCAGCCCGAACTGCCAAGCTAGGTCCTCCCTGGACTAGAAACAAGCATTCTGGGACCAGTTTCGGGATATTACCCCTTATCAGACTCATTTCACCTCCATTTTGTGAGCTGCAGTTTCCCTGTGCCCAAGATTGCAGTGAACCAAGGACCAGGAGGTGGTCAAAACAAAGACTTATGCTGTCTATTTCCTGAAAGTTAAAAAGTGATTTTCCTCTACCCGTTTTGCTTTTGGTTGTTACAGTTTAAAAATTGAAGTTTTTTCCTGCGTGTTATTGCATAATTTTTCACCTGTTTTGTTTAGAAATTTGAAGTTTTTACTTGCTGTGACTGTTTCATTTTACCTGTTGAATTTTGGGCTTTGCAGTCCAAAATCTGTTGCTTTTTCACAGAGCCATTCTAACTGATTTTCTCTCCTAGTTTCTCCCTTTCTCTATGCTCAGACCAGTGTGTTAAGCAATCCACCCCAGCTCCCATTTTGTGTTAGCAAGTGAGTGAAACCAGATTACCCCTTCCCTCCTTAGCAAAAGAGATATTATACATCAGAGACTGAACAGAGGGTGCTCTGAGACAGCAGTGATCTGTTGTTAGCTGTGTAAGCTGTGTTTTTTTTGTTATTGTACACTGTTTTGGGCTAGGAGAGTGAGTAAAGTTTTGTACAAACAGTTTTGTTAGAGGGCAAAGTTTGTAAGATCCTTGCCTACAGAAATCCAAAGTGTGGATTGAGCCTGTCTGTCTCCTAGGAGATTCTGAATTGAGGAGTAGCCTCAAGCCCCTGGCCAGCAAACATTGCCTGAGGTTGCAGGGACCTTATATAGGATGCTATTGAATGCTACATGTGTACACTGATTGGTGGTTGCATCTGGTGTTTATATTGGATTAGGGTTAATGTTCTCATTGGTTTGGAAGTTAAGGGTACTGATTGGTTCCTGAGTAAGTGATTCTGTTGATGTAGGGCGTAGGGCTAGTGATCTTATTTGCAGATAGGTTTTGGATGTCAGATTGGTTCCTGGGGCTGGGCTTTCTATTGGACGTAGGATTTAAAGTTTCCTGTATAATTGGCATCTGGGATTAGTGTTGGGACTAGAGCTGGTGTTAGGCTTTCTATTGGATGTAGGGCTTAGGTTTTCATGCCTAAGTGGATGCTGGGACTAGGGCTGTGATTGGCTGTAAGAGGACTGTCTCTTATTGGTCGTAGGACTCAGGGCTAGTGTTGCGATTTGTTAGGATTAGGGCTAGGGTTCTCATTGACCGAAGGGGTCACCTGATTACTAGGGCAATTTAAAGAAATGGTTTAGGGCATCTCAACCCCGATGTCAAGGCTAATGGCAGAGAGGACAAGGGCAATTGCCTGTTTGAGCCTGTTCAAGACTGGTCGGTACTAGGGCCACAAATGCTGCCCAGTTTCATATACACCAGCACTCACCCTACCCCATCCACAACCAGCCTAACACATTCACAGCACATGTACTCTACTCATTCACCACAAACTAACCCAAGACAAAGTTCAATATCTCAGCAGCCACTACAAAAGTCCAGAAATCAATCCTATACACCCTTCTATTCCATGTAAAACACATATCCGCCATCACCTACAAACAGTAAACAACTCTATCTTATACCACTGACCAATCTTCTCATCATTAACACAACCCAAGACCACACCATACTTAACTTTATCCCAACCAGACACACACTCCCTACTCCAATTAAATCCTAAGAGACCCCTTTTTCTCACTAACAAACCTATACTCAGCCTTCCATCATGTCTCCATGCGATACCCTCCTCTTCTTTCTACCACAATAACACAACCGCACAACACTCACATTCCGCTACACCACACATGTTACCTCTTGTAGCAATCAAGTCTCAGACAAACACTCTTAACTCTACTTCATCCCCTCTTACACACATCATACACTCTACTCACAAACACATCACCATCCCCTTTACCTTGCAACTTCCACTCACAAACAATACTATACAAACAAATCCATCTCATAGAACAAATACATCAGCACCTCGTTTCACTACTCCTCAAAAACAAAACATAACACGCACACCAGTACAACAAAATCTCTCAAGCGCAACACCTCATAATACTTTCCATCACACACAACAAATACACACCCACCTTTCAGACTACACAAATGAACAAACTCCAATGCCAAGCTTTCTCTCTTCCACCCCACCTAACACATACACAGCAACACTCTTTTAACCGCCTCTCATCCATTGTAAAATGTATAACCTTACTAGATGACCCACATGCTGCACCACCACCTCTAACTCATACACCTTCTGCCCTCAACAGACACAAACAAAATAAGCAGCGTGCCACACATCACAACTTCGCTTTTCCATGTCTACTGCACAACAAGGTTACACTACAAAACCAACACAGCACACCAACTCACTCTCAACCACCGTCTCCACCACCTACACATGCAAACCCATCAAAATGCCTTCTTAGCCTGCTGGATGAGGAACACAATCTAGAACAGCTACATGATTTCTATCCTCGTACAGCTAATACCAACACTAAGGACACACCTGCTGCAAGCCTACAAAATACTGCTCACTCTTCTACAAAACAAAATCACACTATCGCCAAAGTACATTCTCTAAACTTTCTACTAATGACTGCTTGATCGCTCTCTAAAAACAAACATCATATCTACGACCTTCTCACTGATGCAAAACCTGACATACTAATAATCAATGAATCATGGTGGGAGATGATATGGCCCCAGTCCTGCATGAAGCCGTTCCTCTAGGCTATCAAATGATCATCTAAAATCTTATAGGCAAAAAAGGAGGCAGCCTCTCTGTTATGTTCAGACAAACATTACATATCACTAAAGCTGATGACATCTCCTTAAAAGTTTGTGAGGCCCTTTTCGCCAGATGTGATCCTACACCATCTTCCTCCTGTAACTCCCTGCTCCTTTACAGACCTTCACAAAGCAATGCAACATTACCATTTGCTTGTTTTCCAACATAAAACAACACTAAGCAATGTACCTAAAACCACCTTACGTGCATCCACCTATCGACCGTGGAACAAACTCAATTTGAAACACTTAGAAACACAACTAACATCCAGTACAGATCTAAACACAATAAATTCTCTTCAAAACTATATGAGTGGCTACAGGAAGCCTTTGATATCCTGATGCCACTAAAAACCACACAACAGAACAAAAGGAAACAAGCAACTTGGAGAAATACAGAGATAAAAGAGATAAAACATCGAATTAGAAAGCTGCAACATCCCTGGCTCAAAGCAAAACCAATCAAGACCAACTTCACCTTCAGAAAATGAACAGATTATATAAGTCAGCTATCAAAAAGCTAAGAAGACAGAATTCAAAATGCTAAAAGTGCAAATAAAGAAATCTATAAAATTCACAATGAATTTAGTAAGCCAAATTTCCTAGAAGGAGCTCATCCCCTTACTCAAGATTTCACAGGGAAACTGGCAAATCATTACACAGCCAAAGCAGACACGTTGGACCCATACTTAAAACAAAGACAAAGCACCAGCACTGACCCTTTTCCAAAACAACAATTCAGGAATACTCTAACCTAGCTTCTCCGTTCCTTCCAACAGATTTCATACAATGAATTTATGGACCTGGTTAAAGCAAGCAGGCCTGCTGGAAGCCCTTCTGACCCATGTCCACCGCAAACCTTCAAGACAATTCTTGTAACAGCCTCTGCAGCCACTTCAGTAAGAAGAATCATCAAAAATTCCTTAACTACCGGAATATTTCCAGAAGAACTAAAAAAGTCATACATATGCCCATTACTGGAGAAAACAATCTTGGACCCACTGAACCCTGACAACTACAGACCAATTACGAATGGACCTTTCATGGGCAAACTGATAGAAAGAGCAGCATTCACCCAGATGTCACAATTCATTGAAGATAATGCCAAACTTTTATACTCCCAAACGTGATTACGTCCAGAAAGAGGCACAGAATTTGTACTCCTTGTCATCTGGGATGACCTGAAGAACACATTTGACCGCAAAGGGGTTGCTGCACTTCTCCTCTTGGACCTCATGGTTGCCTTTGACACAGTTGACCATGACACTCTGATACAAAGACTCTAAGAAGCTGGCATAGAGGGGAGTGCTCTAGAATGGATCACTTCCTACCCTCGGAACAGAACTAATGTCATCCATACCCCCCTTTCTCATCCAAACCATACTTCACAAAAGCAGGGGTCTCTCAAGAATCTATCATCTCACCCATGCTTTTCAACATCTAAATCAAGTCACTAACCGCACTGATCAATCAATATCACCTCACGTGCTATAATTATGCAGATGACACACAAATACTCCTTCAAATAGAATGCCTCAAAGAAATTGGAAAATCACCAGTTTTCAGTGGTTGCAGAGCTGTGGATCAATGGATGATGTGGAGCCATCTCAAATTGAATGCTTCCAAAATAGAAATACTGGTGATTGGAAAAATTATGACGTGCTCACCGCATGGATTGATGATCTGGGAACACAGCCTAAAGTATCGAAGGAAGTAAGAAACCTCAAAATGATCATTTATTCCAAGCTATCAATGAATGCCCAAGTAGAAAAACTAGCAAATTCAAGTTTTGTTGCTATAAAAACTCTGTGACCAATCTCCCCCCCATTTGAGATTTCCACACAAAGTCCAGGCTACCATCTCCCTTGTTCTGTCAAAACTCGATTACGCCAATAGCCTCTACCACTGATCACCTTTAACGACTATGAAAAGACTACAATGGATTGGGAGCTCGGCTGCCAGAGTACTCTTACATATAAACCACAAGACCACACCTCCCCTGCCTTGAAAGCCCTGCATTGGTTACCAGTTGCCAGAATATCCAAGTTCAAGCTGCTATGTATCACTCACAAAGAGAAAGGACCGCTCTTCATCAGGAGTAAAATCACCAAACACATTCAACAAAGGAACCTCCTCTCTAGAGTGGCACCTCGCCTCGAAATCCCAACGCACAAGAAAAAAAACATGAGTGGCACATCCTTCTCTGTTCAAGCAGCCAAACTATGGAACTCTTCACCCCCCAACATAAGATCCATGGATAACCACCTTGTCTTCAGAAAACTACTCAAGAATTGGCTCTTTCCCACATACCCACCATACACAAACAGAAATATACAGAATAGCCCTCTGTATATAAGCATTTATTTGTACTATAGATTTGTAACTATATATATGTATTACTTTGTATAAACGTGTAGAATAATTATGTTTTTTTAAATATAGATGTTCATTAGTTCTGCTTAACAAATTTATATATTGCTGATAGTTTCATTATTCTATGTTTTTAACATATATAAGTGACTACATAAATAAGTGAAATGAAAGGGGGATTTGTAGAGCGCATGGTTACCCTGGAGCATCCCAGCGCTATGTGGTGAAAGAGAGGTCGGGCTGACGGCTAGGTGAATAGCCATGTCTTCAACAGCTTCCGGAAGCCGAGATGGTTTGATTCCCTTCGAAGATGGAGAGGGAGGGAGTTCCATAACTTGGAGGCATTGTAGGAAAATAGCCTACCACCACTTCTAGCTCTCTTGATTCTTGGCATTTTGGCTAAACGGAGGGAATCGGATCGAAGATTTCTAGAGGCTTTGTATGGATGGATCAGGTTTTTAAGGATGGGAGGTCCATTCCCCTCCAAAGACTTGTGGGTCACGCAAAGGGCCTTAAAGTTGATCCTTTCCTGCACCGGGAGCCAGTGCAGCGCGCGCAGCGTTGCCTTGGCCGAGCAGTGACGATTAGTACCAGTAAGTAATCGGGCTGCCGAATTTTGAACAGTCTGAAGTCTGGTAATCACTGCTTTAGGGGACCCAAGGTATAGGGCATTACAGAGGTCGATCCTGGATAGGATCAGGGCTTGGATCAGGAGCTTTTTGGCTAGGAATGGAAGTACCGGGAGGATTTTTCGGATCAATTTAAGCATGCCATAGCAGGCGGCAACCGTCTTCCTGGCTTGAGTTTTAAAGGTCAGATCTTGGTCCAGCCATATGCCTAGACTTTTTATTTCGGGCTTTGGGTCCGGGGCAATGCCCATGCAGGCTGGCCAGATAACATTCAGGTTAGTGCTAGGGTAGTTACCCAGAAGCATTATTTCAGTTTTTTCGCCGTTGAGTTTGAGATGGGAGAAACTCATCCATTTTGCCACTTCTGCTAGGCAAGTGTGGAGGTCGGTGGGTGACTGATTAACTTGGTTCAATGCCACGACCAGCTGTGTATCGTCAGCGTAAGACACAATGTGAACTCCAAAAGGAGCTACTGTATCCGCCAAAGGGGCCATATAAACATTAAATAATGTCGGGCTCAGGGAGGAGCCCTGAGGGACCCCACATTGCAAAGGCAGAGGGTCAGATACAATATCGTCTTCGAACACCTGGAAGGTCCTGCCTTCCAGCAAAGATTCGATCCAGGAGAGAGCCAGACCTGACACTCCTACGTTCCTGAGACGGTGAACCAAAATTTGGTGGTTCACCGTATCAAAGGCCGCGCTTAGGTCAAGGAGGATAATGGCCGAGGAACCTCCTGAGTCAAGGATCTTCCTTGCTTCTTCCACCACCATAAGTAAAGCGGTTTCAGCCCCTTGATGTGGGCGAAAACCGGTTTGAATGGGTGGAGCAGATCATGTGACTCAAGAAACGCTGAAAGAGTAGTGTTGACATATTTTTCAGCGATTTTACTCACTCCTGGAAGGAGCGAGATGGGCCTATAATTACCAAGATCCTTAGGGTCAAGGTGAGGTTTCTTCAGTAAGGCTTTCACCATAGCTCTTTTCCAGTCGGACGGGATCAGGCCCGAGGTAAAGGAGGCGTTGAGCAGGCTAAGGATGTAAGGGGCAACAATAGGGACGGCCAATTTCAAAATATTTAGAGTAAATCTTTTATCATAACTATTTGTCGACAATTGCTTCACTATTGAATTACAAAACAAATTAAAATAAATAAATATAATTAATTTGAAGTACAACAACACTTGAAAGCCAGATTTATTTAATGCATATTTAATCTACATATACTACTTTCCTTTATGAATCTATATACCTTCCATGTACTTATGGATCTATATATTTATTATTTTTCTTCTAATTCATCATATCCAACGCACTACCCTGTTACTCACCCTGAACCGCTCTCAAACTATCCTGAACCTCAACTCTCTGACTCATCTCAAGCCTCTTTCTACTACTCTTTGCAATCCACTACCCTATTTCTCACCTTTTACCTCTATCAATATATCCTCTACCTCCACTATCTCATTCATCCAAAACCCCATACCACTACTATGATCCCCAAAATAACCCTTTCTTCACTCTTCCCTACTCTACCCCTCCTTGCATCATCTCATACCTCATTTACTATTCTAAACCCCCAAAACAAACCTTTCTAAACCCTATCCCACTGACTCTTCCGCCTCCACCACCCTTTACTCTTCCCAAGCCTCATCTTACTGCTTTGAGCTCCAAAAACGAATTCACCACTAATCCTTTATGGGTTCCAGAGAAGCATGCTACTTGCAGAAAAAGCGCTTCAACCCCTCATCAGGGGTAGCAAGCGCTATATAAATGCAAACCTTTTTCCCTCTTCTATCCCTCTGCTATCCTTCTCGGTCCAAATAACTAACTAACATGTCCACCACTCAAATTACTTTCATATTTCACTATACTAATTCACCATTAATCCTTTATGGGTTCTGGAATAATGTGCTACTCAATGAAAAAGCACTCCAACACCCCATCAGGGGTAGCAAGCACCATATAAATGCAAACCTATTTCCATCTTCTATCCTTCCACTATCCTTCTCAATCCAAATAACTGACTAACATATCCAACACTCAAATTACTTTCATATTTCACTATACTAATTCACCACTAATACTTTATGGGTTCCAGAGTAGCGTGCTACTGGCTGAAAAAGAGCATTTACGGCTCATCAGAGGTAGTAAGAGCTATATAAAAGCAATTACAATAAATTACAATCAGCCAGGCTAGCTTGAATCAAATGGAACAATAAGCAAGGGACCCACGTCTGGGCATACCTATCCCACTTAGGGCGAAAAGTGCTATTCAATAAAATGATGGACAGAATGCTGAATAAATCATACATTCACCCCCAGTCAAGAGATCTGGGTTAAATCCATCATTATTTTGCTCACCATGCCACCCCAGTTTAGACCCAGACATATGCAAATCAGTCTTGACCCTGCTCCTCCTGGGAACAGTCCAGCCCGAACTGCCAAGACAGGTCCTCCCTGGACCGAAAAAAAGCATCTTGAGACTGGTTTTGGGGTATTACCCCTCATCAGCCAGGTTAGCCTGAATCCAGTGGCACAGTGAGCAAGGGACCCACATCTGGGAATACCCATCCCATATAGAGCTAAAAGTGCTATGCAATCACACGATGGACGGAATTCTGAATGAATCATACATTCACTCCCAGTCAAGAGGTCTGGGTTAAATCCATCATTCTATTGCTCAACATTAAACTCCAGTTTAGACCCAGCCATATGCAAATCTGTCAAGACCTTGCTCCTCAAGGGAACAGTCCAGCCCGAACTGCCAATCCAGGTCCTCCCTGGACCAAAAACAAGCATCCTGAGACTGGTTTTGCGTGTTACCTCTCCTCAGACAGGCTAGCTTGGACCCAGTGGCACAGTGAGCAAGGGCACCATGTCTTGGCATATCCATCCCACGTAGGGGCAAAAGTGCTCCGCAAACATATGATGAATGGAATGCTGAATAAATCATGCCCTCACCCAGTCAAGAGATCTGGGTTAAATCCATTGTTCTTTTGCTCACCATTTCACCCCAGTTCAGACCCATCCATATGCAAATCAGTCTTGACCCTGCTTCTCATGGGAATAGTCCAGCCCAAATCGCCAAGCTGAGTCTTCCCTGTAGTGGAAACAAGCATCCTGGGACCGACTTTGGAGTATTACCCGTCATCAGCCAGGCTTGATTGAATCCAGTGACAGTGAGCAAGGGACCCACGTCTGGGCATACCCATCCAACTTAGGGTGAAAGGTGCTACGTAAACAGTTGATGGACGGAATGGTGAATAAATTATACATTCACTCCCAGTCAAGAGATCTGGGTTAAATCATCATTATTTTGCTCACAATACTATCCTAGTTTAGACCCAGCCATATGCAAATCAGTCCTGACCCTTCTCCTAATAGGAACAGTCCAGCTCGAACTGCCATACTAGGCCCTCCCTGGACTGGAAACAAGCATCATTGGTCCGGTTTCAGGGTATTACTCCTCCTCAGCCAGACTAGCTTGAATCCAGTGGCACAGTGAGCAAGAGACCCACGTCTGGGCATACTCATCCCATTTAGGGGCGAAAAAGTGCTACGCAAACAAATGATGGACGGAATGCTGAATAAATCATACATTCACCCCCAGCCAAGAGGTCTGGGTTAAATCCATCGTTATTTTGCTCACCATGCCACCCCAGTTTAGACCCAGCCATATGCAAATCAGTCTTGCTCTGCTCCTCCTGGGAACAGTCCAGCCTGAACTGCCAAGCCAGGACCTCCCTGGACCGAAAACAAGCATCTTGAGACTGGTTTTGGGGCATTTCCCCTCATCAGCCAGGTTTGCCTGAATCCAGTGGCACAGTGAGCAAGGGATCCACATATGGGAATACCCATCCCATGTAGAGCAAAAAGTGCTATGCAATCAAATGATGGACGGAATGCTGAATAAATCGTACATTCACCCGCAGTCAAGAGATCTGGGTTAAATCCATTGTTCTATTGCTCACCATTAACCTCCAGCTTAGACCCAGCCATATGCAAATCTGTCTTGACCTTGCTCCTCAAGGGAACAGTCCAGCCCGAACTGCCAATCCAGGTCCTCCCTGGACAAAAAACAAGCATCCTGAGACTGGTTCTGGGGTGTTACCTCTCATCAGACAGGCTAGCTTGGACCCAGTGGCAAAGTGAGCAAGGGGCCCATGTCTGGGCATAACCATCCCACTTAGGTCGAAAAGTGCTCCGCAAACAAATGATGAATGGAATGCTGAATAAATCATGCCCTCACCCACTCAGGAGACAGGGTTAAATTCATTGTTCTTTTGCTCACCATTTTACCCCAGTTCAGACCTATCCATATGCAAATCAGTCTTGACCCTGCTTCTCATGGGAATAGTCCAGCCCGAACTGCCAAGCTGGGTCTTCCCTGTACTGGAAACAAGCATCCTGGGACCGGCTTTGGAGTATTACCAGTCATCAGCCAGGCTTGCTTGAACGGAATGGTGAATAAATTATACATTCACTCCCAGTCAAGAGATCTGGGTTAAATCATCGTTATTTTGCTCACAATACCACCCTAGTTTAGACCCAGCCATATACAAATCAGTCTTGACCCTTCTCCTCATAGGAACAGTCCAGCTCGAACTGCCATACTAGGCCCTCCCTGGACTGGAAACAAGCATCATAGGACCGGTTTCAGGGTATTACTTCTTCTCAGCCAGGCTAGCTTGAATCCAGGGGCACAGTGAGCAAGGGACCCACGTCTGGGCATTCCCATCCCACTTAGGGCGAAAAGTGCTACGCAAACAAATAATGGACGGAATGCTGAAAAAATCATACATTCACCCCCAGTCAAGAGAACTGGGTTAAATACATCGTTATTTTGCTCACCATGCTACCCCAGTGTAGAACCAACCATATGCAAATCAGTCTTGACACTACTCCGCATGGGAACAGTCCAGCCTGAACTGCCAAGCCAGGTCCTCCCTAGACCGGAAACAAGCATCCTGGGACTGGTTTCAGGGTATTAACCCTCTTCAGTCAGGCTACCTTGAATCCAGTGGTAGAGTGAGCAAGGGACCTACAACTGGGCATACCAATCCCACTTAGTGCAAAAACGTACTATACAAACAAATGATGGATGGAATGCTGAATAAATCATACACTCACACCCAGTCAAGAGATCTGAGTTAAATCTATTGTTCTTTTGCAAACAAGAATCCAGAAACTGGTTTTGGGGTATTACCCCTTATCAGACAGGCTTGCTTGAATCCAGTGTCACAGTGAGCAAGGGACCCATGTTTCGGCATACCCATCCCACTTAGGGCAAACATTGCTGTGCAAACAAATAATGGACGGAATGCTGAATAAATTATACAATCCCCCCCAGTCAAGAGATTTTGGTTAAATCCATTGGTTTTTTGCTCATCTTTCCAAGCCCATTTAGACCCAGCCATATGCAAACCTGTCTTGACTCTTCTCCTCATGGGAACAGTCCAGCTCGAGCTGCCAAACCAGGTCCTCCCTGGACCAAAAACAAGCATACTGGGACGGGTTTTGAGGTATTATCTATGCCTGGGCAGTGAACTCTGCTCCGTTTGCGGAGTTTACCGAGTTTTCAACACACCACTCTCCGCGGAGCACGCAAAGTGCAGAAAACTCTGCTTCGCGTGGTGCAGCTGAATTTTTCCCGCTCGCGATCTCGAACGGTAAGTTTGTGAGTGCGAGCTGCCGCTCTGGTAGAATTTTTACCCGAGCGGAAGGAAGACCAGCACGAATGGCAGTTTGCACTGCACTCCGCCACTTGCGGAACTCTGCTGAGTTTTTGGAACTACGCTAGGCCTAGTATTATCAATCATCAGTCAGGCTAGCTTGAATCTAGTGGCAAAGTGAGCAATGGACCCACTTCTGGGCATACCCATCCCATTTAGGGGCGAAAAGTGCTACGCAAACAAATGATGGACTGAATGCTGAATAAATCATACATTCACCCCCAGTAAAGAGATCTGGGTTAAATCAATTGTTATTTTGCTCACTATGCCACCCCAGTTGAGACCCAGCCATATGCAAATCAGTCTTGGCCCTGCTCCTCCTGGGAACAGTCCAGCCTGAACTGCCAAGCCAGGTCCTCCCTGGACTGAAAACAAGCATCTTGAGACAGGTTTTGGGGTATTACCCCTCATCAGCCAGATTAGCCTGAATCCAGTGGCACAGTGAGCAAGGGATCCACGTTCGGGAATACCCATCCCATGTAGAGCAAAAAGTGCTATGTAATCAAATGATGGACGGAATGCTTAATAAAACATACATTCACCCCAGTCAAGAGAACTGGGTTAAATCCATCGTTCTATTGCTCACCATTCAACTCCAGTTTAGACCCAGCCATATGCAAATCTATCTTGACCTTGCTCCTCAAGGGAACAGTCCAGCCCAAACTGCGAAGCCAGGTCCTCCCTGGACCGAAAACAAGCATCTTGAGACTGGTTTTGTGGTATTTCCCCTCATCAGCCAGGTTAGCCTGAATCCAGTGGCACAGTGAGCAAGGGATCCACATCTGGGAATACCCATCCCATATAGAGCTAAAAGTGCTATGCAATCACACGATGGACGGAATTCTGAGTGAATCATACATTCACTCCCAGTCAAGAGGTCTGGGTTAAATCCATCATTCTATTGCTCAACATTAAACTCCAGTTTAGACCCAGCCATATGCAAATCTGTCAAGACCTTGCTCCTCAAGGGAACAGTCCAGCCCGAACTGCCAATCCAGGTCCTCCCTGGACCAAAAACAAGCATCCTGAGACTGGTTTTGCGTGTTACCTCTCCTCAGACAGGCTAGCTTGGACCCAGTGGCACAGTGAGCAAGGGCACCATGTCTTGGCATATCCATCCCACGTAGGGGCAAAAAGTGCTCCGCAAACATATGATGAATGGAATGCTGAATAAATCATGCCCTCACCCAGTCAAGAGATCTGGGTTAAATCCATTGTTCTTTTGCTCACCATTTCACCCCAGTTCAGACCCATCCATATGCAAATCAGTCTTGACCCTGCTTCTCATGGGAATAGTCCAGCCCAAATCGCCAAGCTGAGTCTTCCCTGTAGTGGAAACAAGCATCCTGGGACCGACTTTGGAGTATTACCCGTCATCAGCCAGGCTTGATTGAATCCAGTGACAGTGAGCAAGGGACCCACGTCTGGGCATACCCATCCAACTTAGGGTGAAAGGTGCTACGTAAACAGTTGATGGACGGAATGGTGAATAAATTATACATTCACCCCCAGTCAAGAGAACTGGGTTAAATACATCGTTATTTTGCTCACCATGCTACCCCAGTGTAGAACCAACCATATGCAAATCAGTCTTGACACTACTCCGCATGGGAACAGTCCAGCCTGAACTGCCAAGCCAGGTCCTCCCTAGACCGGAAACAAGCATCCTGGGACTGGTTTCAGGGTATTAACCCTCTTCAGTCAGGCTACCTTGAATCCAGTGGTAGAGTGAGCAAGGGACCTACAACTGGGCATACCAATCCCACTTAGTGCAAAACGTACTATACAAACAAATGATGGATGGAATGCTGAATAAATCATACACTCACACCCAGTCAAGAGATCTGAGTTAAATCTATTGTTCTTTTGCAAACAAGAATCCAGAAACTGGTTTTGGGGTATTACCCCTTATCAGACAGGCTTGCTTGAATCCAGTGTCACAGTGAGCAAGGGACCCATGTTTCGGCATACCCATCCCACTTAGGGCAAACATTGCTGTGCAAACAAATAATGGACGGAATGCTGAATAAATTATACAATCCCCCAGTCAAGAGATTTTGGTTAAATCCATTGGTTTTTGCTCATCTTTCCAAGCCCATTTAGACCCAGCCATATGCAAACCTGTCTTGACTCTTCTCCTCATGGGAACAGTCCAGCTCGAGCTGCCAAACCAGGTCCTCCCTGGACCAAAAACAAGCATACTGGGACGGGTTTTGAGGTATTATCTATGCCTGGGCAGTGAACTCTGCTCCGTTTGCGGAGTTTACCGAGTTTTCAACACACCACTCTCCGCGGAGCACGCAAAGTGCAGAAAACTCTGCTTCGCGTGGTGCAGCTGAATTTTTCCCCGCTCGCGATCTCGAACGGTAAGTTTGTGAGTGCGAGCTGCCGCTCAGGTAGAATTTTTACCCGAGCGGAAGGAAGACCAGCACGAATGGCAGTTTGCACTGCACTCCGCCACTTGCGGAACTCTGCTGAGTTTTTTTGGAACTACGCTAGGCCTAGTATTATCAATCATCAGTCAGGCTAGCTTGAATCTAGTGGCAAAGTGAGCAATGGACCCACTTCTGGGCATACCCATCCCATTTAGGGCGAAAAGTGCTACGCAAACAAATGATGGACTGAATACTGAATAAATCATACATTCACCCCCAGTAAAGAGATCTGGGTTAAATCCATTGTTATTTTGCTCACTATGCCACCCCAGTTGAGACCCAGCCATATGCAAATCAGTCTTGGCCCTGCTCCTCCTGGGAACAGTCCAGCCTGAACTGCCAAGCCAGGTCCTCCCTGGACTGAAAACAAGCATCTTGAGACTGGTTTTGGGGTATTACCCCTCATCAGCCAGATTAGCCTGAATCCAGTGGCACAGTGAGCAAGGGATCCACGTTCGGGAATACCCATCCCATGTAGAGCAAAAAGTGCTATGTAATCAAATGATGGACGGAATGCTTAATAAAACATACATTCACCCCAGTCAAGAGAACTGGGTTAAATCCATCGTTCTATTGCTCACCATTCAACTCCAGTTTAGACACAGCCATATGCAAATCTATCTTGACCTTGCTCCTCAAGGGAACAGTCCAGCCCAAACTGCGAAGCCAGGTCCTCCCTGGACCGAAAACAAGCATCTTGAGACTGGTTTTGTGGTATTTCCCCTCATCAGCCAGGTTAGCCTGAATCCAGTGGCACAGTGAGCAAGGGATCCACATCTGGGAATACCCATCCCATATAGAGCTAAAAGTGCTATGCAATCACACGATGGACGGAATTCTGAATGAATCATACATTCACTCCCAGTCAAGAGGTCTGGGTTAAATCCATCATTCTATTGCTCAACATTAAACTCCAGTTTAGACCCAGCCATATGCAAATCTGTCAAGACCTTGCTCCTCAAGGGAACAGTCCAGCCCGAACTGCCAATCCAGGTCCTCCCTGGACCAAAAACAAGCATCCTGAGACTGGTTTTGCGTGTTACCTCTCCTCAGACAGGCTAGCTTGGACCCAGTGGCACAGTGAGCAAGGGCACCATGTCTTGGCATATCCATCCCACGTAGGGCAAAAAGTGCTCCGCAAACATATGATGAATGGAATGCTGAATAAATCATGCCCTCACCCAGTCAAGAGATCTGGGTTAAATCCATTGTTCTTTTGCTCACCATTTCACCCCAGTTCAGACCCATCCATATGCAAATCAGTCTTGACCCTGCTTCTCATGGGAATAGTCCAGCCCAAATCGCCAAGCTGAGTCTTCCCTGTAGTGGAAACAAGCATCCTGGGACCGACTTTGGAGTATTACCCGTCATCAGCCAGGCTTGATTGAATCCAGTGACAGTGAGCAAGGGACCCACGTCTGGGCATACCCATCCAACTTAGGGTGAAAGGTGCTACGTAAACAGTTGATGGACGGAATGGTGAATAAATTATACATTCACTCCCAGTCAAGAGATCTGGGTTAAATCATCATTATTTTGCTCACAATACTATCCTAGTTTAGACCCAGCCATATGCAAATCAGTCCTGACCCTTCTCCTAATAGGAACAGTCCAGCTCGAACTGCCATACTAGGCCCTCCCTGGACTGGAAACAAGCATCATTGGTCAGGTTTCAGGGTATTACTCCTCCTCAGCCAGACTAGCTTGAATCCAGTGGCACAGTGAGCAAGAGACCCACGTCTGGGCATACTCATCCCATTTAGGGCGAAAAGTGCTACGCAAACAAATGATGGACGGAATGCTGAATAAATCATACATTCACCCCCAGCCAAGAGGTCTGGGTTAAATCCATCGTTATTTTGCTCACCATGCCACCCCAGTTTAGACCCAGCCATATGCAAATCAGTCTTGCTCTGCTCCTCCTGGGAACAGTCCAGCCTGAACTGCCAAGCCAGGACCTCCCTGGACCGAAAACAAGCATCTTGAGACTGGTTTTGGGGAATTTCCCCTCATCAGCCAGGTTAGCCTGAATCCAGTGGCACAGTGAGCAAGGGATCCACATATGGGAATACCCATCCCATGTAGAGCAAAAAGTGCTATGCAATCAAATGATGGACGGAATGCTGAATAAATCGTACATTCACCCGCAGTCAAGAGATCTGGGTTAAATCCATTGTTCTATTTCTCACCATTAACCTCCAGCTTAGACACAGCCATATGCAAATCTGTCTTGACCTTGCTCCTCAAGGGAACAGTCCAGCCCGAACTGCCAATCCAGGTCCTCCCTGGACAAAAAACAAGCATCCTGAGACTGGTTCTGGGGTGTTACCTCTCATCAGACAGGCTAGCTTGGACCCAGTGGCAAAGTGAGCAAGGGGCCCATGTCTGGGCATAACCATCCCACTTAGGTCGAAAAGTGCTCCGCAAACAAATGATGAATGGAATGCTGAATAAATCATGCCCTCACCCACTCAGGAGACTGGGTTAAATCCATTGTTCTTTTGCTCACCATTTTACCCCAGTTCAGACCCATCCATATGCAAATCAGTCTTGACCCTGCTTCTCATGGGAATAGTCCAGCCCGAACTGCCAAGCTGGGTCTTCCCTGTACTGGAAACAAGCATCCTGGGACCGGCTTTGGAGTATTACCAGTCATCAGCCAGGCTTGCTTGAACGGAATGGTAAATAAATTATACATTCACTCCCAGTCAAGAGATCTGGGTTAAATCATCGTTATTTTGCTCACAATACCACCCTAGTTTAGACCCAGCCATATACAAATCAGTCTTGACCCTTCTCCTCATAGGAACAGTCCAGCTCGAACTGCCATACTAGGCCCTCCCTGGACTGGAAACAAGCATCATAGGACCGGTTTCAGGGTATTACTTCTTCTCAGCCAGGCTAGCTTGAATCCAGGGGCACAGTGAGCAAGGGACCCACGTCTGGGCATTCCCATCCCACTTAGGGCGAAAAGTGCTACGCAAACAAATAATGGACGGAATGCTGAAAAAATCATACATTCACCCCCAGTCAAGAGAACTGGGTTAAATACATCGTTATTTTGCTCACCATGCTACCCCAGTGTAGAACCAACCATATGCAAATCAGTCTTGACACTACTCCGCATGGGAACAGTCCAGCCTGAACTGCCAAGCCAGGTCCTCCCTAGACCGGAAACAAGCATCCTGGGACTGGTTTCAGGGTATTAACCCTCTTCAGTCAGGCTACCTTGAATCCAGTGGTAGAGTGAGCAAGGGACCTACAACTGGGCATACCAATCCCACTTAGTGCAAAACGTACTATACAAACAAATGATGGATGGAATGCTGAATAAATCATACACTCACACCCAGTCAAGAGATCTGAGTTAAATCTATTGTTCTTTTGCAAACAAGCATCCAGAAACTGGTTTTGGGGTATTACCCCTTATCAGACAGGCTTGCTTGAATCCAGTGTCACAGTGAGCAAGGGACCCATGTTTCGGCATACCCATCCCACTTAGGGCAAACATTGCTGTGCAAACAAATAATGGACGGAATGCTGAATAAATTATACAATCCCCCCAGTCAAGAGATTTTGGTTAAATCCATTGGTTTTTGCTCATCTTTCCAAGCCCATTTAGACCCAGCCATATGCAAACCTGTCTTGACTCTTCTCCTCATGGGAACAGTCCAGCTCGAGCTGCCAAACCAGGTCCTCCCTGGACCAAAAACAAGCATACTGGGACGGGTTTTGAGGTATTATCTATGCCTGGGCAGTGAACTCTGCTCCGTTTGCGGAGTTTACCGAGTTTTCAACACACCACTCTCCGCGGAGCACGCAAAGTGCAGAAAACTCTGCTTCGCGTGGTGCAGCTGAATTTTTCCCCGCTCGCGATCTCGAACGGTAAGTTTGTGAGTGCGAGCTGCCGCTCTGGTAAAATTTTTACCCGAGCGGAAGGAAGACCAGCACGAATGGCAGTTTGCACTGCACTCCGCCACTTGCGGAACTCTGCTGAGTTTTTTTGGAACTACGCTAGGCCTACTATTATCAATCATCAGTCAGGCTAGCTTGAATCTAGTGGCAAAGTGAGCAATGGACCCACTTCTGGGCATACCCATCCCATTTAGGGCGAAAAGTGCTACGCAAACAAATGATGGACTGAATGCTGAATAAATCATACATTCACCCCCAGTAAAGAGATCTGGGTTAAATCCATTGTTATTTTGCTCACTATGCCACCCCAGTTGAGACCCAGCCATATGCAAATCAGTCTTGGCCCTGCTCCTCCTGGGAACAGTCCAGCCTGAACTGCCAAGCCAGGTCCTCCCTGGACTGAAAACAAGCATCTTGAGACTGGTTTTGGGGTATTACCCCTCATCAGCCAGATTAGCCTGAATCCAGTGGCACAGTGAGCAAGGGATCCACGTTCGGGAATACCCATCCCATGTAGAGCAAAAAGTGCTATGTAATCAAATGATGGACGGAATGCTTAATAAAACATACATTCACCCCAGTCAAGAGAACTGGGTTAAATCCATCGTTCTATTGCTCACCATTCAACCCAGTTTAGACCCAGCCATATGCAAATCTATCTTGACCTTGCTCCTCAAGGGAACAGTCCAGCCCAAACTGCGAAGCCAGGTCCTCCCTGGACCGAAAACAAGCATCTTGAGACTGGTTTTGTGGTATTTCCCCTCATCAGCCAGGTTAGCCTGAATCCAGTGGCACAGTGAGCAAGGGATCCACATCTGGGAATACCCATCCCATGTAGAGCAAAAAGTGCTATGCAATCAAATGATGGACGGAATGCTGAATAAATCATACAATCCCCCAGTCAAGAGATTTTGGTTAAATCCATTGGTTTTTGCTCATCTTTCCAAGCCCGTTTAGACCCAGCTATATGCAAACCTGTCTGGACTCTTCTCCTCATGGGAATAGTCCAGCCCGAGCTGCCAAGCCAGGTCCTCCCTGGACCAAAAACAAGCATCCTGGGACAGGTTTTGAGGTATTATCTAGGCCTGGGCAGTGAACTCTGCTCCGTTTGCGGAGTTTACAGAGTTTTCTACCCACCGCTCTCCGGGGAATCACGCAAAGTGCAGAAAACTCTGCTTCGCGTGGTGCAGCTGAGTTTTTCTCCGCTCGCGATCTCGAACAGTAAGTTTGTGAGTGTGAGCTGCCGCTCGGGTAGAATTTCTACCCGATCGGCAGGAAGACCAGCATGAATGGCAGTTTGCACTGCACTCCGCCACTTGCGGAACTCTGCTGAGTTTTTTTTGGAACTACGCTAGGCTTAGTTTTATCAATCATCAGTCAGGCTAGCTTGAATCCAGTGGCAAAGTGAGCAATGGACCCACGTCTGGGCATACCCATCCCATTTAGGGCGAAAAGTGCTATGCAAACAAATGATGGACTGAATGCTGAATAAATCATACATTCACACCCAGTCAAGAGATCTGGGTTAAATCCATTGTTATTTTGCTCACTATGCCACCCCAGTTGAGACCCAGCCATTTGCAAATCAGTCTTGGCCCTGCTCCTCCTGGGAACAGTCCAGCCTGAACTGCCAAGCCAGGTCCTCCCTGGACGGAAAACAAGCATCTTGAGACTGGTTTTGGGGTATTACCCCTCATCAGCCAGATTAGCCTGAATCCAGTGGCACAGTGAGCAAGGGATCCACGTTTGGGAATACCCATCCCATGTGGAGCAAAAAGTGCTATGCAATGAAATGATGGACAGAATGCTTAATAAAACATACATTCACCCCCAGTCAAGAGAACTGGGTTAAATCCATTGTTCTATTGCTCACCATTCAACTCCAGTTTAGACCGAGCCATATGCAAATCTATCTTGACCTTGCTCCTCAAGTGAACAATCCAGCCCGAACTGCCAAGCCAGGTCCTCCCTTGACCGAAAACAAGCATCTTGAGACTGGTTTTGGGGTATTTCCCCTCATCAGCCAGGTTAGCCTGAATCCAGTGGCACAGTGAGCAAGGGATCCACATCTGGAAATACTCATCCCATGTAGAGCAAAAAGTGCTATGCAATCAAACGATGGCCGGAATGCTGAATAAATCATACATTCACCCCCAGTCAAGAGATCTGGGTTAAGTCCATCGTTCTATTGCTCACCATTCAACTCCAGTTTAGACCCAGCCATATGCAAATCTGTCTTTACCTTGCTCCTCAAGGGAACAGTTCAGCCCGAACTGCCAATCCAGGTCCTCCCTGGACATAAAACAAGCATCCTGAGACTGGTTCTGCGGTGTTACCTCTCATCAGACAGGCTAGCTTGGACCCAGTGGCAAAGTGAACAAGGGGCGCATGTCTGGGCATAGCCATCCCACTTAGGTCAAAAAGTGCTCCGCAAACAAGTGATGAATGGAATGCTGAATAAATCATGCCCTCACCCAGTCAAGAGACTGGGTTAGATCCATTGTTCTTTTGCTCACCATTTCACCCCAGTTCAGACCCATCCATATGCAAATCAGTCTTGACCCTGCTTCTCATGGGAATTGTCCAGCCCGAACTGCCAAGCTGGGTCTTCCCTGTACTGGAAACAAGCATCCTGGGACCGGCTTTGGAGTATTACCCGTAATCAGCCAGGCTTGCTCGAATCCCATTGACAGTGAGCAAGGGACCCACATCTGGGCATACCCATCCAAATTAGGGTGAAAGGTGCTACGTAAACAGATGATGAACGGAATGGTGAATAAATTATACATTCACTTCCAGTCAAGAGATCTGGGTTAAATCATCGTTATTTTGCTCACAATACCACCCTAGTGTAGACCCAGCGATATGTAAATCAGTCTTGACCCTTCTCCTCATAGGAATAGTCCAGCTAGAACTGCCATACTAGGCCCTCCATGGATTGGAAACAAGCATCATAGGACCGGTTTCAGGGTATTACTCCCCTCAGCCAGGCTAGCTTAAATCCAGTGGCACAGTGAGCAAGGGACCCACGTCTGGGCATACCCATCCCACTTAGGGTGTAAAGTGCTACGCAATCAAATAATGGACGGAATGCTAAAAAAATCAAACATTCACCGCGAGCCAAGAGAACTGGGTTAAATCCATCGTTATTTTGCTCACCATGCTACCCCAGTTTAGAACAGTTTACGCAAATAAGTCTTGACCCTGCTCCGCATGGGAACAGTCCAGCCAGAACTGCCAAGCCAGGTCCTCCCTGGACCGGAAACAAGCATCCTGGGACTGGTTTCAGGGTATTAACCCTCTTCAGTCAGGCTACCTTGAATCCAGTGGTAGAGTGAGCAAGGGACCTACAACTGGGCATACCAATCCCACTTAGGGTAAAACGTACTATACAAACAAATGATGGATGGAATGCTGAATAAATCATACACTCACACCCAGTCAAGAGATCTGAGTTAAATCTATTGTTCTTTTGCTCACCTTGAAACACAGTTTATGCAAATCAGTCTTGACCCTGCTCCTCATGTGAACAGTCCCACCAAATCTGCTAAGCCAGGTCCTTCCTGGACTGCAAACAAGCATCCAGAAACTGGTTTTGGGGTATTACCCCATATCAGACAGGCTTGCTTGAATCCAGTGTCACAGTGAGCAAGGGACCCATGTTTCGGCATACCCATCCCACTTAGGGCAAAAATTGCTGTGCAAACAAATAATGGACGGAATGCTGAATAAATCATACAATCCCCCAGTCAAGAGATTTTGGTTAAATCCATTGGTTTTTTGCTCATCTTTCCAAGCCCGTTTAGACCCAGCCATATGTAAACCTGTCTTGACTCTTCTCCTCATGGGAACAGTCCAGCCCGAGCTGCCAAGCCAGGTCCTCCCTGGACCAAAAACAAGCATCCTGGGACATGTTTTGAGGTATTATCTAGGCCTGGGAAGTGAACTCTGCTCCGTTTGCGGAGTTTTCTACACACCGCTCTCCGCGGAGCACGCAAAGTGCAGAAAACTCTGCTTCGCATGGTGCAGCTGAGTTTTTCCCGCTCGCGATTTCGAACTGTAAGTTTGTGAGTGCGAGCTGCCGCTCGGGTAGAATTTCTACCCGAGCGGCAGGAAGACCAGCACAAATGGCAGTTTGCACTGCACTCCGCCACTTGCGGAACTCTGCTGAGTTTTTTGGAACTACGCTAGGCCTAGTATTATCAATCATCAGTCAGGCTAGCTTGAATCCAGTGGCAAAGTGAGCAATGGACCCACGTCTGGGCATACCCATCCCATTTAGGGCGAAAAGTGCTACGCAAACAAATGATGGACTGAATGCTGAATAAATCATACATTCACCCCCAGTCAAAAGATCTGGGTTAAATCCATTGTTATTTTGCTCACTATGCCACCCCAGTTGAGACCCAGCCATATGCAAATCAGTCTTGGCCCTGCTCCTCCTGGGAACAGTCCAGCCTGAACTGCTAAGCCAGGCCCTCCCTGGACTGAAAACAAGCATCTTGAGACTGGTTTTGGGGTATTACCACTCATCAGCCAGATTAGCCTGAATCCAGTGGCACAGTGAGCAAGGGATCCATGTTTGGGAATACCCATCCCATTTAGAGCAAAAAGTGCTATGCAATCAAATGATGGACGGAATGCTTAATAAAACATACATTCACCCCCAGTCAAGAGAACTGGGTTAAATCCATCGTTCTATTGCTCACCATTCAAATCCAGTTTAGACCCAGCCATATGCAAATCTATCTTGACCTTGCTCCTCAAGGGAACAGTGCAGCCCGAACTGCCAAGCCAGGTCCTCCCTGGACTGAAAACAAGCATCTTGAGACTGGTTTTGGGGTATTTCCCCTCATCAGCCAGGTTAGCCTGAATCCAGTGGCACAGTGAGCAAGGGATCCACATCTGGGCATACCCATCCCATGTAGAGCAAAAAGTGCTATGCAATCAAATGATGGACGGAATGCTGAATAAATCTTACATTCACCCCCAGTCAAGAGATCTGGGTTAAATCCATTGTTCTATTGCTCACCATTCAACTCCAGTTTAGACCCAGCCATATGCAAATCTGTCTTGACCTTGCTCCTCAAGGGAACAGTCCAGCCCTAACTGCCAATCCAGGTCCTCCCTGGACATAAAACAAGCATCCCGAGACTGGTTCTGGGGTGTTACCTCTCATCAGACAGGCTAGCTTGGACCCAGTGGCAAAGTGAGCAAGGGGCACATGTCTGGGCATAGCCATCCCACTTAGGTCAAAAAGTGCTCCGCAAACCAATGATGAATGGAATGCTGAATAAATCATGCCCTCACCCAGTCAAGAGACTGGGTTAGATCCATTGTTCTTTTGCTCACCATTTCACCCCAGTTCAGACCCATCCATATGCAAATCAGTCTTGACCCTGCTTCTCATGGAAATAGTCCAGCCCGAACTGCCAGCTGGGTCTTCCCTGTACTGGAAACAAGCATCCTGGGACCGGCTTTGGAGTATTACCCGTCATCAGCCAGGCTTGCTTGAGTCCCGTGACAGTGAGCAAAGGACCCACGTCTGGGCATACCCATCCAACTTAGGGTGAAAGGTTCTACGTAAACAGATGATGAACGGAATGGTGAATAAATTATGCATTCACTTCCAGTCAAGAGATCTGGGTTAAATCATTGTTATTTTGCTCACAATACCACCCTAGTTTAGACCCAGCCATATGCAAATCAGTCTTGACCCTTCTCCTCATAGGAACAGTCTAGCTCGAACTGCCATACTAGGCCCTCCCTGGACTGGAAACAAGCATCATAGGACCGGTTTCAGGGTATTACTCCTCCTCAGCCAGGCTAGCTTGAATCCAGTGCCACAGTGAGCAAGGGACCCACGTCTGGGCATACCCATCCCACTTAGGGCGAAAAGTGCTACGCAAACAAATAATGGACGGAATGCTGAAAAAATCATACATTCACTCCCAGTCAAGAGAACTGGGTTAAATCCATCGTTATTTTGCTCACCATGCTACCCCAGTTTAGAACCAACCATACGCAAATCAGTCTTGACCATGCTCCGCATGGGAACAGTCCAGCCAGAACTGCCAAGCCAGGTCCTCCCTGGACCGGAAACAAGCATCCTGGGACTGGTTTCAGGATATTAACCCTCTTCAGTCAGGCTACCTTGAATCCAGTGGTAGAGTGAGCAAGGGACCTACAACTGGGCATACCAATCCCACTTAGGGCAAAACGTACTATACAAACAAATGATGGATGGAATGCTGAATAAATCATACACTCACACCCAGTCAAGAGATCTGAGTTAAATCTATTGTTCTTTTGCTCACCTTGCAACACAGTTTATTCAAATCAGTCTTGACCCTGCTCCTCATGTGAACAGTCCCACCAAATCTGCTAAAAGGCAGGTCCTTCCTGGACTGCAAACAAGCATCCAGAAACTGGTTTTGGGGTATTACCCCATATCAGACAGGCTTGCTTGAATCCAGTGTCACAGTGAGCAAGGGACCCATGTTTCGGCATACCCATCCCACTTAGGGCAATAATTGCTGTACAAACAAATAATGGACGGAATGATGAATAAATCATACAATCCCCCCAGTCAAGAGATTTTGGTTAAATCCATTGGTTTTTTGCTCATCTTTCCAAGCCCGTTTAGACCCAGCCATATGCAAACCTGTCTTGACTCTACTCCTCATGGGAACAGTCCAGCCCGAACTGCAAAGCCAGGTCCTCCCTGGACCAAAAACAAGCATCCTGGAACAGGTTTTGAGGTATTATCTAGGCCTGGGCGGTGAACTCTGCTCAGTTTGCGGAGTTTACGAGTTTTCTACACATCGCTCTCCGAGGAGCACGCAAAGTGCAGAAAACTCCGCTTCGTGTGGTGCCGCTGAGTTTTTCCCCGCTCGCGATCTTGAACGGTAAGTTTGCGAGTGCAAGCTGCCGCTCAGGTAGAATTTCTACCCAAGCGGCAGGAAGACCAGCACAAATGGCAGTTTGCACTGCACTCCGCCACTTGCGGAACTCTGCTGAGTTTTTTGGAACTGCGCTAGGCCTAGTATTATCAATCATCAGTCAGGCTAGCTTGAATCTAGTGGCACAGTGAGCAATGGACCCACGTCTGGGCATACCCATCCCATTTAGGGCGAAAAGTGCTGCACAAACAAATGATGGACGGAATGCTGAATAAATCATACATTCACCACCAGTAAAGATATCTGGGTTAAATCCATTGTTATTTTGTTCACTATGCCACCCCAGTTGAGACCCAGCCATATGCAAATCAGTCTTGGCCCTGCTCCTCCTGGGAACAGTCCAGCCTGAACTGCCAAGCCAGGTCCTTCCTGGACTGAAAACAAGCATCTTGAGACTGGTTTTGGGGTATTACCCCTCATCAGCCAGGTTAGCCTGAATCCAGTGGCACAGTGAGCAAGGGATCCACGTTTGGAAATACTCATCCCATGTAGAGCAAAAAGTGCTATGCAATCAAACGATGGCCGGAATGCTGAATAAATCATACATTCACCCCCAGTCAAGAGATCTGGGTTAAGTCCATCGTTCTATTGCTCACCATTCAACTCCAGTTTAGACCCAGCCATATGCAAATCTGTCTTTACCTTGCTCCTCAAGGGAACAGTTCAGCCCGAACTGCCAATCCAGGTCCTCCCTGGACATAAAACAAGCATCCTGAGACTGGTTCTGCGGTGTTACCTCTCATCAGACAGGCTAGCTTGGACCCAGTGGCAAAGTGAACAAGGGGCGCATGTCTGGGCATAGCCATCCCACTTAGGTCAAAAAGTGCTCCGCAAACAAGTGATGAATGGAATGCTGAATAAATCATGCCCTCACCCAGTCAAGAGACTGGGTTAGATCCATTGTTCTTTTGCTCACCATTTCACCCCAGTTCAGACCCATCCATATGCAAATCAGTCTTGACCCTGCTTCTCATGGGAATTGTCCAGCCCGAACTGCCAAGCTGGGTCTTCCCTGTACTGGAAACAAGCATCCTGGGACCGGCTTTGGAGTATTACCCGTAATCAGCCAGGCTTGCTCGAATCCCATTGACAGTGAGCAAGGGACCCACATCTGGGCATACCCATCCAAATTAGGGTGAAAGGTGCTACGTAAACAGATGATGAACGGAATGGTGAATAAATTATACATTCACTTCCAGTCAAGAGATCTGGGTTAAATCATCGTTATTTTGCTCACAATACCACCCTAGTGTAGACCCAGCGATATGTAAATCAGTCTTGACCCTTCTCCTCATAGGAATAGTCCAGCTAGAACTGCCATACTAGGCCCTCCATGGATTGGAAACAAGCATCATAGGACCGGTTTCAGGGTATTACTCCCCTCAGCCAGGCTAGCTTAAATCCAGTGGCACAGTGAGCAAGGGACCCACGTCTGGGCATACCCATCCCACTTAGGGTGTAAAGTGCTACGCAATCAAATAATGGACGGAATGCTAAAAAAATCAAACATTCACCGCGAGCCAAGAGAACTGGGTTAAATCCATCGTTATTTTGCTCACCATGCTACCCCAGTTTAGAACAGTTTACGCAAATCAGTCTTGACCCTGCTCCGCATGGGAACAGTCCAGCCAGAACTGCCAAGCCAGGTCCTCCCTGGACCGGAAACAAGCATCCTGGGACTGGTTTCAGGGTATTAACCCTCTTCAGTCAGGCTACCTTGAATCCAGTGGTAGAGTGAGCAAGGGACCTACAACTGGGCATACCAATCCCACTTAGGGTAAAACGTACTATACAAACAAATGATGGATGGAATGCTGAATAAATCATACACTCACACCCAGTCAAGAGATCTGAGTTAAATCTATTGTTCTTTTGCTCACCTTGAAACACAGTTTATGCAAATCAGTCTTGACCCTGCTCCTCATGTGAACAGTCCCACCAAATCTGCTAAGCCAGGTCCTTCCTGGACTGCAAACAAGCATCCAGAAACTGGTTTTGGGGTATTACCCCATATCAGACAGGCTTGCTTGAATCCAGTGTCACAGTGAGCAAGGGACCCATGTTTCGGCATACCCATCCCACTTAGGGCAAAAATTGCTGTGCAAACAAATAATGGACGGAATGCTGAATAAATCATACAATCCCCCAGTCAAGAGATTTTGGTTAAATCCATTGGTTTTTTGCTCATCTTTCCAAGCCCGTTTAGACCCAGCCATATGTAAACCTGTCTTGACTCTTCTCCTCATGGGAACAGTCCAGCCCGAGCTGCCAAGCCAGGTCCTCCCTGGACCAAAAACAAGCATCCTGGGACATGTTTTGAGGTATTATCTAGGCCTGGGAAGTGAACTCTGCTCCGTTTGCGGAGTTTTCTACACACCGCTCTCCGCGGAGCACGCAAAGTGCAGAAAACTCTGCTTCGCATGGTGCAGCTGAGTTTTTCCCGCTCGCGATTTCGAACTGTAAGTTTGTGAGTGCGAGCTGCCGCTCGGGTAGAATTTCTACCCGAGCGGCAGGAAGACCAGCACAAATGGCAGTTTGCACTGCACTCCGCCACTTGCGGAACTCTGCTGAGTTTTTTGGAACTACGCTAGGCCTAGTATTATCAATCATCAGTCAGGCTAGCTTGAATCCAGTGGCAAAGTGAGCAATGGACCCACGTCTGGGCATACCCATCCCATTTAGGGCGAAAAGTGCTACGCAAACAAATGATGGACTGAATGCTGAATAAATCATACATTCACCCCCAGTCAAAAGATCTGGGTTAAATCCATTGTTATTTTGCTCACTATGCCACCCCAGTTGAGACCCAGCCATATGCAAATCAGTCTTGGCCCTGCTCCTCCTGGGAACAGTCCAGCCTGAACTGCTAAGCCAGGCCCTCCCTGGACTGAAAACAAGCATCTTGAGACTGGTTTTGGGGTATTACCACTCATCAGCCAGATTAGCCTGAATCCAGTGGCACAGTGAGCAAGGGATCCATGTTTGGGAATACCCATCCCATTTAGAGCAAAAAGTGCTATGCAATCAAATGATGGACGGAATGCTTAATAAAACATACATTCACCCCCAGTCAAGAGAACTGGGTTAAATCCATCGTTCTATTGCTCACCATTCAAATCCAGTTTAGACCCAGCCATATGCAAATCTATCTTGACCTTGCTCCTCAAGGGAACAGTGCAGCCCGAACTGCCAAGCCAGGTCCTCCCTGGACTGAAAACAAGCATCTTGAGACTGGTTTTGGGGTATTTCCCCTCATCAGCCAGGTTAGCCTGAATCCAGTGGCACAGTGAGCAAGGGATCCACATCTGGGCATACCCATCCCATGTAGAGCAAAAAGTGCTATGCAATCAAATGATGGACGGAATGCTGAATAAATCTTACATTCACCCCCAGTCAAGAGATCTGGGTTAAATCCATTGTTCTATTGCTCACCATTCAACTCCAGTTTAGACCCAGCCATATGCAAATCTGTCTTGACCTTGCTCCTCAAGGGAACAGTCCAGCCCTAACTGCCAATCCAGGTCCTCCCTGGACATAAAACAAGCATCCCGAGACTGGTTCTGGGGTGTTACCTCTCATCAGACAGGCTAGCTTGGACCCAGTGGCAAAGTGAGCAAGGGGCACATGTCTGGGCATAGCCATCCCACTTAGGTCAAAAAGTGCTCCGCAAACCAATGATGAATGGAATGCTGAATAAATCATGCCCTCACCCAGTCAAGAGACTGGGTTAGATCCATTGTTCTTTTGCTCACCATTTCACCCCAGTTCAGACCCATCCATATGCAAATCAGTCTTGACCCTGCTTCTCATGGAAATAGTCCAGCCCGAACTGCCAGCTGGGTCTTCCCTGTACTGGAAACAAGCATCCTGGGACCGGCTTTGGAGTATTACCCGTCATCAGCCAGGCTTGCTTGAGTCCCGTGACAGTGAGCAAAGGACCCACGTCTGGGCATACCCATCCAACTTAGGGTGAAAGGTTCTACGTAAACAGATGATGAACGGAATGGTGAATAAATTATGCATTCACTTCCAGTCAAGAGATCTGGGTTAAATCATTGTTATTTTGCTCACAATACCACCCTAGTTTAGACCCAGCCATATGCAAATCAGTCTTGACCCTTCTCCTCATAGGAACAGTCTAGCTCGAACTGCCATACTAGGCCCTCCCTGGACTGGAAACAAGCATCATAGGACCGGTTTCAGGGTATTACTCCTCCTCAGCCAGGCTAGCTTGAATCCAGTGCCACAGTGAGCAAGGGACCCACGTCTGGGCATACCCATCCCACTTAGGGCGAAAAGTGCTACGCAAACAAATAATGGACGGAATGCTGAAAAAATCATACATTCACTCCCAGTCAAGAGAACTGGGTTAAATCCATCGTTATTTTGCTCACCATGCTACCCCAGTTTAGAACCAACCATACGCAAATCAGTCTTGACCATGCTCCGCATGGGAACAGTCCAGCCAGAACTGCCAAGCCAGGTCCTCCCTGGACCGGAAACAAGCATCCTGGGACTGGTTTCAGGATATTAACCCTCTTCAGTCAGGCTACCTTGAATCCAGTGGTAGAGTGAGCAAGGGACCTACAACTGGGCATACCAATCCCACTTAGGGCAAAACGTACTATACAAACAAATGATGGATGGAATGCTGAATAAATCATACACTCACACCCAGTCAAGAGATCTGAGTTAAATCTATTGTTCTTTTGCTCACCTTGCAACACAGTTTATTCAAATCAGTCTTGACCCTGCTCCTCATGTGAACAGTCCCACCAAATCTGCTAAAAGGCAGGTCCTTCCTGGACTGCAAACAAGCATCCAGAAACTGGTTTTGGGGTATTACCCCATATCAGACAGGCTTGCTTGAATCCAGTGTCACAGTGAGCAAGGGACCCATGTTTCGGCATACCCATCCCACTTAGGGCAATAATTGCTGTACAAACAAATAATGGACGGAATGATGAATAAATCATACAATCCCCCCAGTCAAGAGATTTTGGTTAAATCCATTGGTTTTTTGCTCATCTTTCCAAGCCCGTTTAGACCCAGCCATATGCAAACCTGTCTTGACTCTACTCCTCATGGGAACAGTCCAGCCCGAACTGCAAAGCCAGGTCCTCCCTGGACCAAAAACAAGCATCCTGGAACAGGTTTTGAGGTATTATCTAGGCCTGGGCGGTGAACTCTGCTCAGTTTGCGGAGTTTACGAGTTTTCTACACATCGCTCTCCGAGGAGCACGCAAAGTGCAGAAAACTCCGCTTCGTGTGGTGCCGCTGAGTTTTTCCCCGCTCGCGATCTTGAACGGTAAGTTTGCGAGTGCGAGCTGCCGCTCAGGTAGAATTTCTACCCAAGCGGCAGGAAGACCAGCACAAATGGCAGTTTGCACTGCACTCCGCCACTTGCGGAACTCTGCTGAGTTTTTTTGGAACTGCGCTAGGCCTAGTATTATCAATCATCAGTCAGGCTAGCTTGAATCTAGTGGCACAGTGAGCAATGGACCCACGTCTGGGCATACCCATCCCATTTAGGGCGAAAAGTGCTGCACAAACAAATGATGGACGGAATGCTGAATAAATCATACATTCACCACCAGTAAAGATATCTGGGTTAAATCCATTGTTATTTTGTTCACTATGCCACCCCAGTTGAGACCCAGCCATATGCAAATCAGTCTTGGCCCTGCTCCTCCTGGGAACAGTCCAGCCTGAACTGCCAAGCCAGGTCCTCCCTGGACTGAAAACAAGCATCTTGAGACTGGTTTTGGGGTATTACCCCTCATCAGCCAGGTTAGCCTGAATCCAGTGGCACAGTGAGCAAGGGATCCACGTTTGGGAATACCCATCCCATGTAGAGCAAAAAGTGCTATGCAATCAAATGATGGACGGAATGCTTAATAAATCATACATTCACCCCCAGTCAAGAGAACTGGGTTAAATCCATTGTTCTATTGCTCACCATTCAACTCCAGTTTAGACCCAGCCATATGCAAATCTATCTTGACCTTGCTCCTCAAGGGAACAGTCCAGCCCGAACTGCCAATCCAGGTCCTCCATGGATAAAAAACAAGCATCCTGAGACTGGTTCTGGGGTGTTACCTCTCATCAGCCAGGCTAGCTTGGACCCAGTGGAAGAGTGAGCAAGGGACCCATGTCTGGGCATATCCATCCCACTTAGGGCAAAAAGTGCTCTGCAAACAAATAATTTTATTTTTATTTTTATTTGCAAAGTTTTATATAGCGCTGGCTAGACCTGGAGATATCAGAGCGCTTTACATGAGGATCAGCAAGTTACGGTTACATAATAACTTCAATTACAGGATCAAGTATAGACAATAGGAGAAACACATGAGATTACACAATAATAAGAGTTATGAGTGAGTTGCATAGCCAAGACATAGGTTTTATGGGGGAATGAAAGGTAGGTGGAAGGAAACACAACGGAGAGACGAGGAAAACAATGTGAGATGTCTGGCTGGGTAGGTGCCGTCCGTGGGTGTGAACCAGGGCCAAACTCCTCTATAGATGCATAGAAGAGCTCCACCAGGCATCAGCCAAGGTTGCTCGGGCTCCCCAGTAAGCTGAGACAGTTAAGGTATCCGCCCAGGGGGTATCGTCTTAGAACCAACGAAAAACACCGGTCCTTGTGTTGCCGGGAAAGCGCCATCAGCTTCGTCTTCCAGCTCGCCCCCAGGTCAAGAGTGGTGGGGGGAGAGTTGGAAGGTACAGATTCCAAAGTCTGCAAATTGTGTGACAACCCATCGTACTTGCCTTCAAACCTCTTGGCGGGAGTGCAGCTGAAGAGGAGTTGTACATAAAAACCTGATCCTCATCAGATTTTAGTCCTCTAAAGACCCCCACAGCGACATTGCAGATTTCTTCTGGGCACCATTTTAGAGTCAGGTAAGCCAGAGTCAGGCCTTTCCTTGACTTAGCAGGTCTCATTATGCCCCCAGTATAGAGCGCTGATAATAGGGAGCCCCCTGTATTATCCCCGCCAACCCAGGTGAGGCACGCCTCCGTGCCACGCTCACCTCACAGGATGTTTGACTAATCGCATGCGTATCAGCTGTAAAGCATACAGAGCTCTCTATGAAGGTTATATAGGGCACCAGCTCATAGAAGGATACACAAATGTAAAGCTGGTCATGTTGGTGAAGAGCCCCCCAGCTTGGTGTGACAGAAAGGGGTTAAATCGAGCACCATCTAGCAGCAGCTTCAGCCGGCAAAATGACTAATCGAAAGTGCTTGAAACTGAGAACCCGGCGCCATCTTAGGGTCAGGCTCTGTTAACATAAGGTTCGTCGTGAAAACTAAATCGGTCCTGCACTGAAGCTCTCCTCTTTCACAGCAGGCACTGCATCAATAACGCTGCATCAATCACAATTGAGTTAATCGCCTACATTTGATCAAGCAACATCACCGGAGAAAGTAAGATGCTCCTCGTACTCCTCACAAGGCCGCCGTTTTAGGGTCAGGCACTGATCACTTGGAAATCGCCATGAAGATGAAGACGGCCCGCAAAGAAGCGCTCCTCATAAACCGCCGGCACTGCATCCACAGACCACAGCAATTGATCAATCGTCTAGCCTAAATCTCGCAGCACTACCGTAGACGGTAAGGCGTTCCCCCTTTCTCTCACTTAGCCGCCATTTTAGGGTCAGGCCTTGCTAACCAATGATCACCTCAAGACTCAAATCGTTGCTGTAAGGTGAAATTACCTTAACAGAAGAAATGTCTGATCAAATCCTCATGGAGCAGGTGCTCGATAGGCAATCAGGATCATTACTGTTCCCTCGAAAAATAGCCATTTCATTGTTGATCGTAATCCGCCATCTTGATCCGTCGCATTTCAACAATCCGGGAAGTTACAGGTGATAATTCTTCATAGACCAGCACATTATGACCCACAGATCGTATTGGGCTTTAAAGGTCTAACATAAAAAGAGTATCTTCAATAGAAATAGATCTGAGAGTCGTCAAGTGGCCCTCCTTTGGGGAGCAGACTCTCGGGATGGAATCCGGAGCTCCGTCAGGCTGCAAGCACCGCAGTCGGACAAATAATGAATGGAATACTGAATAAATCATGCCCTCACCCAGTCAAGAGATCTGGGTTAAATCCATTGTTCTTTTGCTCACCATTTCACCCGAGTTTAGACCCATCCATATGCAAATCAGTCTTGACCCTGCTTCTCATGGGAATAGTCCAGCTAGAAATGCCAAGCTGGGTCTTCCCTGTATAGGAAACAAGCATCCTGGGACCGGCTTTGGAGTATTACCCATCATCAGCCAGGCTTGCTTGAATTCAGTGACAGTGATCAAGGGACCCACGTCTGGGCATACCCATCCAAATTAGGGTGAAAGGTGCTACATAAACAGATGATGGACGGAATGGTAAATAAATGATACATTCACTCCCAGTCAAGAGATCTGAGTTAAATCATCGTTATTTTGCTCAAAATACCACCCTAGTTTAGACCCAGCCATATGCAAATCAGCCAGGACCCTTCTCCTCATAGGAACAGTCCAGCTCAAACTACCATACTAGGCCCTCCCTGGACTGGAAACAAGCATCATAGGACCGGTGTTGGGATATTACTCCTCCTCAGCCAGGCTAGCTTGAATGCAGTGGCACAGTGAGCAAGAGACCCACATCTGGGCTTACCCATCTCACTTCAGGTGAAAAGTGCTATGCAAACAAATAATGGACGGAATGCTGAAAAAATCAAACATTCACCCCCAGTCAAGAGATCTGGGTTAAATCCATCGTTATTTTGCTCACCATGCCACCCCAGTTTCGACACAACCATATGCAAATCAGTCTTGACCCTGCTTCTCATGGGAACAGTCCAGCCTGAACTACCAAGCCAGGTCCTCCCCTGGACCGGAAACAAGCATCCTGGGACTGGTTTCAGGGTATTAACCCTCATCAGTCAGGCTACCTTGAATCCAGTGGTAGAGTGAGCAAGGGACCCACAACTGGGCATACTAATCCCACTTAGGGCAAAAAGTGCTATACAAACAAATGATGGATGGAATGCTGAATAAATCATACACTCACCCCCAGTCAAGACATCCGAGTTAAATCTATTGTTGTTTTGCTGACCATGCAACCCAGTTTAGACAGAGCCATATGCAAATCAGTCTTGACCCTGCTCCTCATGTGAACAGTCCCACCCAATCTGCTAAGCCAGATCCTTCCTGGACTGCAAACAAGCATCCAGAAACCGGTTTCGGGGTATTACCCCTCATCAGACAGGCTTGCTTGAATCCAGTGGCACAGTGAGCGAGGGACCCATGTTTGGGCATACCCATCCCACTTAGGGCAAAAATTGCTGTGAAAAACAAACAAGGGACGGACTGCTGAATCAATCATACAATCACCCCCAGACAAGAGATCTTGGTTAAATCCATTGTTTTTTTGCTCATAATTCCACCCAGTTTAGACCCAGCCATATGCAAACCGGTCTTGACTCTTCTCCTCATGGGAACAGTCCAGCACAAACTGCCAAGCCAGGTCCTCCCTGGACCAAAAACAAGCATCCTGGGACAGGTTTTGAGGTATTATCTAGGCCTGTGCAGTGAACTCCGCTCCGATCTTGGAGTTTTCTGCACTCCGCGCTCCATGGAGCTCGCAAAGTGCAGAAAACTCTCCTTCACATACTGCAGCAGAGTTTTTCCCCACTCACGATCGTGA
Organism: Calotriton arnoldi; assembly: GCA_963921515.1. Classification (NCBI taxonomy): domain Eukaryota; kingdom Metazoa; phylum Chordata; class Amphibia; order Caudata; family Salamandridae; genus Calotriton; species Calotriton arnoldi. Next base: position 117,050 of record CAWUFW010012382.1, on the reverse strand, counting down.
GCGGTAAGTTCATGAGCGCGAGCTGCAGCTCGGGTAGAGTTTCTACCGGAGCGGCAGGGAGACCAGCGCAAACGGCAGTTCGCACTGCACTCCGCCACTTGCGGAACTCTGCAGAGCTTTTTTGGAACTACGCCAGGCCTAGTATTATCCTTTATCAGTCAGGCTAGCTTGAATCCAGTGGCACTGTGAGCAATGGACCCACGTCTGGGCATACCCATCCCATTTAGGGCGAAAAGTGCTATGTAAACAAATGATGGACGGAATGCTGAATAAATCATACATTCACCCCAGTCAAAAGATGTGGGTTAATTCATTGTTCTTTTGCTCACCCTGCCACCCAACTTTAGACCTAGCCATATGCAAATCAGTCTTGACCCTGCTCCTCATGGAAAAAATCCAGCCCGAAATGCCAAGCCAGGTCTTCCCTGGACCGGAAACAAGCATCCTGGGACGGGCTTCGAAGTATTACCCCTCATCAGCCAGGCTTGCTTGAATCCATTGAGACAGTGAGCAAGGGACCCACGTCTGGCCATCCCACTTAGGGTGTAAAGTGCTACGTAAAAAGATGATGGACAGAATGCTAAATAAATCATACATTCACCCCAGTCAAAATATCTAGGTTAAATGCCACCCTCATTTAGACCCAGCCATATGCAAAACAGTCTTGATCCTGCTCTTCATGAGAACAGTACAGCCTGAATTGCAAAGTCAGGTCCTCCCTGGAGTAGAAACAAGCATCCTGGGACCAGGGCACCCAGTGAGAGGTTGCCTGGCCCCAGGGGATGGGATCCCCAGGTCCTAAATCAGCCCAGGGAGGTGGACTTTGTGGTCCCTCTCCCCCAATGATTTGTTTCCAGGCTCGGGGGATGGGTTACCCAGGGCCTAATTCAGCCCAAGAAGGGGGTTGCATAGCTATCCTCCCCCATTCGAATGTGGTCAGTCTGAGGGGATGGGGTCCCTGGGGCCAAAATTTGCCCAGTGAGGGAGGGCCATATGGTCCCCCACCCTCATTCAATTGTGGCTGGTCTCCAGGGGATGGGCTCCCCAGGGCCAAACTCAGCCTTAGGAGGGGAGGCATATAGCCCCCTTCCTGTATTTGTTAATAGTATGCAAAGGTTGTCCCCTTTTCCCCACATTGATGGACAGCTTAACAAAAGGCCCTCAAGCTTGTTTCCAGCCTTTTTGTTGATGGGTTATTGATTCAGAGGAAAACAAGGACATCTCCACCAAACAAATCAGCACTTACTTGATTTTGTCAAGAGGAAGCACCCATGTTTGGTGAAGATTTACCTCTTTATAGTTTTGTTGACTGCTCTTGAAAAAGATTAACGTTATCACAGATTTGTGGATACAGATGCTCGCGGAACAACCGCATTGCCAAAATTACCTTCACACAAGTTCACTGGAAACATTACCTTGTTGTCCTTTATGCAGCTGTAGTGAAGAATATGTATGAGGCATTTACCCAATGAGGTAGCACTTACTAATTAAATAGATAAAAGTACTCCAGTTTGGTAGACATTTTCTGCAAAACTGAGGACTCTTCTGGGAAAAAATGAGATTCCATTCTGGCCCAGGTGTGCATTTCATAGAAATTAAACCTCAAAGGGAAGCACTTATAAATATTAACAAAGAAGGTTCCCTAGTTGAAGCTCCACTTCAGTAAAGCACAAATGTACATAACTTCTTGGGCTTGATGAAGGCAAATAAAATGAGTTTCCTCTTGTGTTCCACACTGAAAAACATTCAGAAATCCTTAATGGAGGTGAATGCATTGTTGATCTAATGGAGCACAATCTAATGTGTAGTGACTGTGATGAGTGATTTCTTTCTTGTTGTCTCCTGGTGAGAGTAGAGTCCATGGTTCTTCTTTCTAAATATCCTAAGTATGCAAATGCCCAAAATCTATAGTGCCACTCACACACCCACTCACAGATACACACAGGCATTTACACACACACTCACAGACATAAACAGCCACTTGAACACCCACTCACAGACCCATTGCTCAACTCACAAACCTAGTTACAGACCCACACAGGCACTCACACACCCATTCACAGACACACACAGATACTCACACATATACTAACAGACCCATAATACCAATCACAGACCCACACAAGCAGTCACATGCCCATTCACAGGCCCACACAGGTACTCACATACCTACTAAAAGACCCATAGCACCACTCACACACCTACTCAGACCCACATAGCCACTCACACAACCACTCACAGACCCATAAGCCACTCACAGACCCATAGGCCACTGACAGACCCACACACAGACCCTCAAAGGAGCTCAACCACCCACTCAATCACATACACAGGCACTCACAAACCCACTCACAGACCAATGCAGACACTCATACATTCATTCACTGATCCATACAGCTACTCACACACCCACTCACAGACCCAAACAGACATTCAATCACCCACTAACTGACCTATATAGACACTCACACACCCGCTCTCAAAGTTTACAGAATATAGTTAGGAAATAAAATTTCAAAAAATTTCAAAATTCCCCCAAAAAAACAAAGGTCATAGGAACATTATACTTAGGAAAAAGAATTTAAAAAACCATTGAAAAAGATAAAGGTTATAGGGACGTTATTGTTAGGTTCAGATTTTACTCGTACAATACCATTGAAATGTAGCAGCTATAGTTACCTGAGCTAACTATAACTTATGCTCCCATAATTGACTGATTATGACTTCACATATTACATCACTCATGACATTGTCAGTGACATCACAGATGACTTCTCAAATGAAATCACTAATGACATCACCAATGACATCATCCTTAGATCCACTCACATACTCACACACCCATATATCCTCACATAAACCAACTCACATACCCACATAACCACTCACATACTCTTTGACAGACCGATACAACCAGTCAAATATCTACTTACTCACCCTTACAACCACTCACACACCCACGCAATCACCCATACGAAACTCACACAGCCACTCACCCATACAGGTACTGACACTCCCACACACTTTCCCATATAGCCACTCACACTGCCACCTATTTATGCATGTAGCTGCCGCTCACACACCCACTCACTTACCAATACAGCCACTGACAGAGCCACTTACTCACCCATACAACCACTCAGATACACTCACACACCCACAGAACCACTTACACCCATTCGCACATCCATGAAACCACTCTCAAACCCATTCACTCACCCTTACAGCTACTCACATAGGCACTCACTCTCTAATACGGTCATTCGCACCCACTCACTTACCTATACAGACACTCAAATAGCTACTCACTCACCTATACAGCCACTCACACACCCATTCCCTCACCTATGCGGCCTTTCACACAGCCATTCAGTCACCCATAGAGCCACTCACACGTCCACTCAAACATCTATGCAGCCATTCACACAGCCACAAAGTCACCCTTAGAGCCCCTCATACACTCACTTACTCTTCAACAGAGCCACTCACTCACTCATACAGCTACTGAAATACCCACTATCCCATCCATACAGCCACTTATACACCTACTCACCCACTCATACAGACACTCAGACACTCACTCACACACTAATACAGACAGTCACACAGACACTCACATAATATATGTTAGAAATAGTATGACTAATTACTGGTACAGAAAGAATAGTAATTTAACTTATGCTGGAGCCTAGAATATGTTGTTAAATCTCAGAAACATTAACAAAATCATTTACGTACTAGATTATGTCATCAGTGATGTCATCAATGATGTCCTTGAAATGTCATCAGTAATATCAGTGATATCACTTACCATGTCATGACTGATGTATTATACAATATATGCACTGCAGGGGCATAGGATATAGTTAGCTCAGGAAACTATAACTGTTGAATTTTATTGGTTTTGTAGGAGTGAAATCTGAGCCTAACTACAATGTCCCTGTAACCTTTTTTGTCAGTGAATTTCTACGTTTAAAAAAAAAATGCTATTTCCTAACTATAACAACCCTGTAACCTTTGATTTCTTTCAGTATATTTCTAAGATTCTTTATATTTTGCTACCTAACTATAAGGTTCCTGTAACCTTAAGTTCTTTCAGTGAATATGTATATATATATATAGGCAACTCTTTTTGTATTTTGTATAGCAACCTGCCTGGTCGCGGGATGCACCACCGCGAAACACTTGCGGGTCCGCAGCTGCTTTATTGGGCCAGCTAACTGTGGAACAGGAGGTGCCTGTTATATGCAGGGGTGCCGGCGCGAACATCGGCAATCCTTTTAGACATTTTTTAATGTGAGTGACGGCGGCGACCCACTTGGGTTTTACTGAACCACCAGTCCCAGGAAGCATTGCTTCAGGTGGTTTACCTGAGCATTATTATTACGGGGATTGACTGGTGGTTGCCACACGCCGTCACGTCACATGGTCTGCCACTGAAGAGGGCGTTGGCCCGAAACGCGTCTGGCAGGAAACAGAAAAGGACTTTGTTCATGGCATGTGCCCTTGCTTTGGCGTAATTTCCACCTGGGAGTGCATCCCACCTAGAGGCAACTCTTTTTGTATTTTGTATAGCGGCCTGCCTGGTCGCGGGATGCACCACCGCGAAACACTTGCGGGTACGTGGCTGCTTTATTGGGCCAGCTAACTGTGGAACAGGAGGTGCCTGTTATATGCAGGGGTGCCGGCGTGAACATCGGCAATCCTTTTAAAGACATTTTTGAATGTGAGTGACGGCGGCGACCCACTTGGGTTTTACTGAACCACCAGTCCCAGGAAGCATTGCTTCAGGTGGTTTACCTGAGCATTATTATTACGGGGATTGACTGGGGGTTGCCACACGCCGTCACGTCACATGGTCTGCCACTGAAGAGGGCGTTGGCCCGAAACGCGTCTGGCAGGAAACAGAAAAGGACTTTGTTCATGGCGTGTGCCCTTGCTTTGGCGTAATTTCCACCTGGGAGTGCATCCCACCTAGAGGCAACTCTTTTTGTATTTATATATATATATATATATATATATATATATATATATATATATATATATATATATATATATATATATATATATATATATATATATATTCACTGAAAAAACCATAGGTTTTAGGGACAGTTATAGTTAGTTGGACATTTCACTCGTACAAAACCATAGAAATTCCCCCGTTATAGTTAGTTCAGCTAACTATAACTCGCGCCCCCGCAATGCACTGCTGATGACGTCACATATTACATCACTCATGACATGGTCAGTGACATCACTGATGACATCTCAAATGACATCACTGATGACATCACTGATGACATCATCCAGTGACTGTGTTTCTGTAAAGTTTAAATATGTTTAATATATATAGGGAAAGGCGTATTGAAGAATGAGTGGGTGTATAAGTGTCTGAATGGATGATTTAGTACGTGAGTGACTGACTCTACAAGTGAGTGATTAAATGTATCTTACTGAATGCATGGGTTAGTGACTAAACTGTGTGAATGTCTGTATCAGTCTGTCTGTTGGTTTGTAAGCGGCTGCATGGGCTTTCTGATTAGCTGCATGAGTGTCTACATGGGTTATTGATTGATTGTCTGAGTATCTGTATGGGTGCCTGAGTGTTTGTGTGGGTGGGGTGTGTGTGACTCTGTGCATAGATGTGTGGATTGGTGATTCACTGGGTGCATGGTTTCAAGAGTGCATCTGTGATGGACTGTATGGGTGGGTGAGTGTGTGTATGGGTGTGTTAGTGATTGAATGTATATCTCACTGTACATGTGTGAGTAACTACATATGTGAAAGGCAGTATATATGTGTGTTGGAGTATATAAATGGCTATAAGTGAGAGTGTGTGATTGTGAGAGTGGCTGTATGGATGAGTGTGTACTTGTATCAGTGATTGTATAAGAGCGTAAGAATGTGCTAGTATTTGTATGAGTAAGTGAGCTGGTGTGTGTATAACTGTATAGGTGAGTAAATGGGTGTGTGATTAAGTTTTTGCATGACTGACTAGGTGTGTGAGTACCTCTATGGATGAGTGGCGGTGTGTGAGTGTTTATATAGGTGTATGAGTGCATATGATAGTCCTGTACTGAGTGACTAAGTATGAGTGACTGTACGGGTGAGTGAGTAGATGTGTGTGTGTAGACCTAAGAATCAGTGAGTGGGTATGTAGTTATTGGTATTGGAGTGTGTATGGTTTTGAGAATGGCAGTTTGTAATTTAGAGTGGGTGTATCAAAAGCTATATTAGGGTGTGAGAAGATGCATGAAATTATCACATGGATGATGTCATCAGTGATGTCATCAGTGATGTCACTGACCATGTCATGAGTGATGTAATATGTGACGTCATCAGCAGTGCATTGCGGGCGCGAGTTATAGTTAGCTGAACTAACTATAACGGGGAATTTCTATGGTTTTGTACGAGTGAAATGTCCAACTAACTATAACTGTCCCTAAAACCTATGGTTTTTTCAGTGAATTTCAAAGGTTTTTAAATGCTAATTTCTAACTATAACGTGTCTGAAACCTATGGTTTTTCAGTGAATTTCAAAGCTTTTTAAATGCTAATTTCTAACTATAACGTGCCTGAAACCTATGATTTTTAAGTGAATTTCAAAGGTTTTTAAATGCTAGTTTCTAACTATGCCTACAGAGGTAGGACATGTGAAGAAAGAAGAAAAAACGCGCAGAAAGAAGCAAAAGAAATGCAGAAAGAAGCAACAGAAGTCCACAAAGACGAAGAAAAGTGCAGGAAGAAGAAAAGATGTGCAGAAAGAACCAACAGAGGAGCAGAAAGAGGCCATGTTGCAAAATCATCCTGTGCCCACAACTTTTCAGACAGGTACTGGTGGTAACTGACTCTGACTAACCAGAGTCAGTGCTATGCTAAAAGACACTTAGAATACAGTGAAAACACCTACATACACTAGGGAACACTATGCGTTGGGGTACCCCTGTGATTAGCATGACCTCCTCTGTAAGTCCCTAGTACATAATAGGGCAGGGGATTAAAACTACCTCTTAAACGCGTGTGCAAACGCGCCCCGTGGCGCGTTTTAAGTTGCGGGATTAAGTCCCCTTGAATCCTGAGGGTTCCTGGGGCCCAACTAGCCCCCAGGTACCTACAGTTAGGACCACAGAGCTGAGTTGCAGAGAGGCGTTCCGAGGCCACGCACCTTTTTCACCTCTCTGCAACGCAACTCTGTTGTGCTTACTGAAGGTACCTGGTGGGCTAGTTGGCCCCCAGGGTCCCTCAGGATTCAAGGGAGCGTGTTTGCGCACATGTCACCTGAGGCCCCGCCCCCTCCCTTCACCACTGTGCAAACGCACCCCGTGGCACGTTTTAAGTTGGGGGATTAGGTCACCTTGAATCCTGAGGGTCCCTGGGGCCCAACTAGCCCACCAAGTACTTCCAGTAAGCACCACAGGCCTGCGTTGCAACGCCTGTAACAAATTGTGTAGTTGTGTTTAGGTAGTGAAGGGGTCGTGCTGGGGGTAGTGTTTTAGGGTTTAGGGTAGTGCAGTGGTGTTTGTGTAGTGTAGGGGGTCATGCTGGGGGTAGATTTAGGGTTTAGGGTAGTGCAGTGGTGTTTGGATAGTGTAGGGAGTCGTGCTGGGGGAGTGTTTTAGGGTTTAGGGTATTACAGTGGTGTTTGGGTAGTGTAGGGGGTTGTGCTGGGGGTAGTGTTTTAGGGTTTAGGGTAGTGCAGTGGTGTTTGGGTAGTGTAGGGGTCGTGCTGGGGGTAGTGGTTTAGGGTTTAGGGTAGTGCAGTGGTGTTTGGGTAGTGTAGGGGGTACTGCTGGGGGTAGTGTTTTAGGGTTTAGGGTAGTGCAATGGTGTTTGGGTAGTGTAGGGGGTACTGCTGGGGGTAGTGTTTTAGGGTTTAGGGTAGTGCAGTGGTGTTTGTGTAGTGTAGGGGGTCGTGCTGGGGGTAGTGTTATAGGGTTTAGGGTAGTGCAGTGGTCTTTGTGTAGTGTAGGAGGTCGTGTTTTAGGGTTTAGGGTAGTGCAGTGGTGTTTGGGCAGTGTAGGGGGTCGTGCTGGGGGTGGTGTTTCAGGGTTTAGGGCAGTGCAGTGGTGTTCGGGCAGTGTAGGGGTCTTGCTGGAGGTGGTGTTTCAGGGTTTAGGGCAGTGCAGTGGTGTTTGGGTCGTGCAGGGGGTCATGCTGGGGGAGTGTTTTAGGGTTTAGGGCAGTGCAGTGGTGTTTGGGTAGTGTAGGGGGTCATGCTGGGGGGAGTGTTTTAGGGTTTAGGGCAGTGCAGTGGTGTTCGGGCAGTGTAGGGGTCGTACTGGGGGAGTGTTTTAGGGTTTAGGGCAGTGCAGTGGTGTTCGGGTAGTGTAGGGGGTCGTGCTGGGGGAGTGTTTGAGGGTTTAGGGCAGTGCAGTTGTGTTCAGGTAGTGTAGGGGGTCGTGCTGGGGGAGTATTTTAGGGTTTAGGGTAGTGCAGTGGTGTTCGGGTAGTGTAGGGGGTCGTGCTGGGGGTTGTGTTTCAGGGTTTAGGGCAGTGTAGTGGTGTTCGGGCAGTGTAGGGGGTCGTGCTGGGGCTGGTGTTTCAGGGTTTAGGGCAGTGCAGTGGTGTTCGGGCAGTGTAGGGGGTCATGCACGGGGTGGTGTTTCAGGGTTTAGGGCAGTGCAGTGGTGTTCGGGCAGTGTAGGGGGTCATGCACGGGGTGGTGTTTCAGGGTTTAGGGCAGTGCAGTGGTGTTCGGGCAGTGTAGGGGGTCGTGCTGGGGCTGGTGTTTCAGGGTTTAGGGCAGTGCAGTGGTGTTCGGGCAGTGTAGGGGGTCTTGCTGGGGGTGGTGTTTCAGGGTTTAGGGCAGTGGTGTTCGGGCAGTGTAGGGGGTCTTGCTGGGGTGATGTTTCAGGGTTTAGGGCAGTGCAGTGGTGTTCGGGCAGTGTAGGGGGTCTTGCTGGGGGTGGTGTTTCAGGGTTTAGGGCAGTGGTGTTCGGGCAGTGTAGGGGGTCTTGCTGGGGGTGATGTTTCAGGGTTTAGGGCAGTGCAGTGGTGTTCGGGCAGTGTAGGGGTCTTGCTGGGGGTAGTTTTTCAGGGTTTAGGGCAGTGCAGTGGTGTTCGTGCAGTGTAGGGGGTCATGCTGGGGATGGTGTTTCATGGTTTAGGGCAGTGCAGTAGTGTTCAGGCAGTGTAGGGGGTCGTGCTGGGGCTGGTGTTTCAGGGTTTAGGGCAGTGCAGGCAGTGGTGCTCGGGCAGTGTAGGGGGTCGTGCTGGGGATGGTGTTTCATGGTTTAGGGCAGTGCAGTAGTGTTCAGGCAGTGTAGGGGGTCGTGCTGGGGCTGGTGTTTCAGGGTTTGGGGCAGTGCAGGCAGTGGTGCTCGGGCAGTGTAGGGGGTCGTGCTGGGGGTGGTGATTCTGGGTTTAGGGTAGTGCAGTTGTGTTCGGGCAGTGTAGGGGTTCGTGCTGGGGCTGGTGTTTCAGGGTTTAGGGCAGTGCAGTGGTGTTCGGGCAGTGTAGGGGGTCGTGCTGGGGCTGGTGTTTCAGTGTTTTGGGCAGAGCAGTGGTGTTCGGGCAGTGTAGGGAGTCGTGCTGGGGGTGGTGTTTCAGGGTTTAGGGCAGTGCAGTGGTGTTCGAGTAGTATAGGGGGTCGTGCTGGGGGTGGTGTTTCAGGGTTTAGGGCAGTGGTGTTCGGGCAGTGTAGGGGGTCTTGCTGGGGGTGATGTTTCAGGGTTTAGGGCAGTGCAGTGGTGTTCGGGCAGTGTAGGGGGTCTTGCTGGGGGCAGTGTTTCAGGGTTTAGGGCAGAGCAATGGTGTTCAGGCAGTGTAGGGGGTTGTGTGGGAGGTGGTGTTTCAGGCTTTAGGGCATTGCAGTGGTATTCGGGCAGTGTAGGGGGTCTTGCTGGGGGTGGTGTTTCAGGGTTTAGGGCAGTGGTGTTCAGGCAGTGTAGGGGGTCGTGCTGGGGGTGGTGTTTCAGGGTTTAGGGCAGTGCAATGGTGTTCGGGCAGTGTAGGGGGTCGTGCAGGGGCTGGGGTTCAGGGTTTAGGGCAGTGCAGTGGTGTTCGGGCAGTGTAGGGGGTCATGCTGGGGTGGTGTTTCAGGGTTTAGGGCAGTGCAGTGGTGTTTGGGCAGTGTAGGGGGTCGTGCTGGGGGTGGTGTTTCTGGGTTTAGGGCAGTGTAGTGGTGTTCGGGCAGAGTAGGGGGTTGTGCAGGGGGTGGTGAGTCAGGGTTTAGGGCAGTGCAGTGGTGTTCGGGCAGTGTAGGGGGTCATGCTGGGGGTAGAGTTTTAGGGTTTAGGGCAGTGCAGTGGTGTTCGGGCAGTATAGGGGTCATGCAGGGGTGGTGTTTCAGGGTTTAGGGCAGTGCAGTGGTGCTCGGGCAGTGTAGGGGTCGTGCTGGGGGTGGTGTTTCAGGGTTTAGGGCAGTGCAGTGGTGTTCGGGCAGTGTAGGGTGTCGTGTTGGGGGTGGTGTTTCAGGGTTTTGGGCAGTGCAGTGGTGTTCGGGCAGTGCAGGTGGTCTTGCTGGGGCTGGTGTTTCCGGGTTTAGTGCAGTGGTGTTCTGGCAGTGTAGGGGGTCTTGCTGGGGGTGGTGTTTCAGGGTTTAGGGCAGTGCAATGGTGTTCGCGCAGTGTAGGGGGTTTTGCTGGGGCTGATGTTTCAGCGTTTAGGGCAGCGCAGTGGTGTTCGGGCAGTGTAGGGGGTCTTGCTGGGGGTGGTGTTTCAGGGTTTAGGGCAGTGCAGTGGTGTTCGGGCAGTGTAGGGGGTCGTGCTGGGGCTGGTGTTTCAGGGTTTAGGGCAGTCCAGTGGTTTTCAGGCAGTGTAGGCGGTCGTGCTAGGGGTGGTGTTTCAGGGTTTAGGGCAGTGCAGTGGTGTTCGGGCAGTGTAGGGGGTCGTGCTGGGGGTGGTGTTTCAGTGTTTAGGGCAGTGCAGTGGTGTTCGGGCAGTGTAGGGGGTCGTGCTGGGGCTGGTGTTTCAGGGTTTTGGGCAGAGCAGTGGTGTTCGGGCAGTGTAGGGGGTCGTGCTGGGGGTGGTGTTTTAGGGTTTAGGGCAGAGCAGTGGTGTTCGGGCAGTGTAGGGGGTCTTGCTGGGGGTGGTGTTTCAGGGTTTAGGGCAGTGGTGTTCGGGCAGTGTAGGGGGTCTTGCTGGGGGTGATGTTTCAGGGTTTAGGGCAGTGCAGTGGTGTTCGGGCAGTGTAGGGGGTCTTGCTGGGGGTAGTGTTTCAGGGTTTAGGGTAGTGCAGTAGTGTTCGTGCAGTGTAGGGGGTCATGCTGGGGGCGGTGTTTCAGGGTTTAGGGCAGTGCAGTAGTGTTCGGGCAGTGTAGGGGTCGTGCAGGGGTGGTGTTTCAGGGTTTAGGGCAGTGCAATGGTGTTCGGGCAGTGTAGGGGGTCATGCTGGGGGTGGTGTTTCAGGGTTTAGGGCAGTGCAGTGGTGTTCGGGCAGTGTAGTGGGTCATGCAGGGGTGGTGTTTCAGGGTTTAGGGCAGTGCTGTGGTGTTCGGGCAATGTAGGGGGTCGTGCTGGGGCTGGTGTATCAGGGTTTAGGGCAGTGCAGTGGTGTTCGGGTAGGGTAGGGGGTCTTGCTGGGGGTGGTGTTTCAGGGTTTAGGGCAGTGGTGTTCGGGCAGTGTAGGGGGTCTTGCTGGGGGTGATGTTTCAGGGTTTAGGGCAGTGCAGTGGTGTTCGGGCAGTGTAGGGGGTCTTGCTGGGGGTAGTGTTTCAGGGTTTAGGGCAGTGCAGGGGTGTTCGTGCAGTGTAGGGGGTCGTGCTGGGGATGGTGTTTCAGGGTTTAGGCCAGTGCAGTAGTGTTCGGGCAGAGTAGGGGGTCGTGCAGGGGGAATGGTGTTTCAGGGTTTAGGGCAGTGCAGTGGTGTTCGGGCAGTGTAGTGGGTCATGCAGGGGGTGGTGTTTCAGGGTTTAGGGCAGTGCAGTGGTGTTCGGGCAATGTAGGGGGTCGTGCTGGGGCTGGTGTTTCAGGGTTTAGGGCAGTGCAGTGGTGTTCGGGCAGTGTAGGGGGTCTTGCTGGGGGTGGTGTTTCAGGGTTTAGGGCAGTGGTGTTCGGGCAGTGTAGGGGGTCATGCAGGGGGTGGTGTTTCAGGGTTTAGGGCAGTGCAGTGGTGTTCGGGCAATGTAGGGGGTCGTGCTGGGGCTGGTGTTTCAGGGTTTAGGGCAGTGCAGTGGTGTTCGGGCAGTGTAGGGGGTCTTGCTGGGGGTGGTGTTTCAGGGTTTAGGGCAGTGGTGTTCGGGCAGTGTAGGGGGTCTTGCTGGGGGTGATGTTTCAGGGTTTAAGGCAGTGCAGTGGTGTTCGGGCAGTGTAGGGTGTCGTGCTGGGGGTGGTGTTTCAGGGTTTAGGGCAGAGCAGTGGTGTTCGGGCAGTGTAGGGGGTCGTGCACGGGGTGGTGTTTCAGGGTTTAGGGCAGTGCAGTGGTGTTCGGGCAGTGTAGGGGGTTGTGCTGGGGCTGGTGTTTCACGGTTTAGGGCAGTGCAGTGGTGTTCGGGCAGTGTAGGTGGTCGTGCTGGGGCTGGTGTTTCAGGGTTTAGGGCAGTGCAGTGGTGCTCAGGCAGTGTAGGGGGTCGTGCTGGGGGTGGTGTTTCACGGTTTAGGGCAGTGCAGTGGTGTTCGGGCAGTGTAGGTGGTCGTGCTGGGGCTGGTGTTTCAGGGTTTAGGGCAGTGCAGTGGTGTTCGTGCAGTGTAGGTGGTCGTGCTGGGGCTGGTGTTTCAGGGTTTAGGGCAGTGCAGTGGTGCTCTGGCAGTGTAGGGGATCGTGCTGGGAGTGGTGTTTATGGATTTAGGGTAGTGCAGTGGTGTTCGGGCAGTGTAGGGGGTCGTGCTGGGGCTGGTGTTTCAGGGTTTAGGGCAGTGCAGTGGTGTTCGGGCAGTGTAGGGGGTCGTGCTGGGGCTGGTGTTTTAGGGTTTAGGGCAGTGCAGTGGTGTTCGGGCAGTGTAGGGGGTCTTGCTGGGGGTAGTTTTTCAGGGTTTAGGGCAGTGCAGTGGTGTTCGTGCAGTGTAGGGGGTCGTGCTGGGGATGGTGTTTCATGGTTTAGGGAAGTGCAGTAGTGTTCAGGCAGTGTAGGGGGCCGTGCTGGGGCTGGTGTTTCAGGGTTTAGGGCAGTGCAGGCAGTGGTGCTCGGGCAGTGTAGGGGGTCCTGCTGGGGGCGGTGTTTCTGGGTTTAGGGTAGTGCAGTGGTGTTCGGGCAGTGTAGGGGTTCGTGCTGGGGCTGGTGTTTCAGGGTTTAGGGCAGTGCAGTGGTGTTCGGGCAGTGTAGGGGGTCATGCTGGGGCTGGTGTTTCAGTGTTTTGGGCAGAGCAGTGGTGTTCGGGCAGTGTAGGGGGTCATGCTGGGGGTGGTGTTTCAGGGTTTAGGGCAGTGCAGTGGTGTTCGAGCAGTGTAGGGGGTCGTGCTGGGGGTGGTGTTTCAGGGTTTAGGGCAGTGGTGTTCGGGCAGTGTAGGGGGTCTTGCTGGGGGTGATGTTTCAGGGTTTAGGGTAGTGCAGTGGTGTTCGGGCAGTGTAGGGGGTCTTGCTGGGGGCAGTGTTTTAGGGTTTAGGGCAGAGCAATGGTGTTCAGGCAGTGTAGGGGGTTGTGTTGGAGGTGGTGTTTCAGGCTTTAGGGCAGTGCAGTGGTATTCGGGCAGTGTAGGGGGTCTTGCTGGGGGTGGTGTTTCAGGGTTTAGGGCAGTGCAGTGGTGTTTGGGTCGTGCAGGGGGTCATGCTGGGGGAGTGTTTTAGGGTTTAGGGCAGAGCAATGGTGTTCAGGCAGTGTAGGGGGTTGTGTTGGAGGTGGTGTTTCAGGCTTTAGGGCAGTGCAGTGGTGTTCAGGCAGTGTAGGGGGTCGTGCTGGGGGTGGTGTTTCAGGGTTTAGGGCAGTGCAGTGGTGTTCGGGCAGTGTAGGGGGTCGTGCAGGGGGGTGGTGAGTCAGGGTTTAGGGCAGTGCAGTGGTGTTCGGGCAGTGTAGGGGGTCATGCTGGGGGTAGAGTTTTAGGGTTTAGGGCAGTGCAGTGGTGTTCGGGCAGTGTAGGGGGTCATGCAGGGGGGTGGTGTTTTAGGGTTTAGGGCAGTGCAGTGGTGTACGGGCAGTGTAGGGGGTCGTGCAGGGGCTGGTGTTTCAGGGTTTAGGGCAGTGTAGGGGGTCGTGCTGGGGGTGGTGTTTCAGGGTTTAGGGCAGTGCAGTGGTGTTTGGGCAGTGTAGGGGGTCGTGCTGGGGGTGGTGTTTCTGGGTTTAGGGCAGTGTAGTGGTGTTCGGGCAGTGTAGGGGGTCGTGCAGGGGGTGGTGAGTCAGGGTTTAGGGCAGTGCAGTGGTGTTCGGGCAGTGTAGGGGTCATGCTGGGGGTAGAGTTTTAGGGTTTAGGGCAGTGCAGTGGTGTTCGGGCAGTGTAGGGGGTCATGCAGGGGGGTGGTGTTTTAGGGTTTAGGGCAGTGCAGTGGTGTACGGGCAGTGTAGGGGTCGTGCTGGGGTTGGTGTTTCAGGGTTTAGGGCAGTGCAGTGGTGTTCGGGCAGTGTAGGGTGTCGTGCTGGGGGTGGTGTTTCAGGCTTTTGGGCAGTGCAGTGGTGTTCGGGCAGTGTAGGTGGTCTTGCTGGGGCTGGTGTTTCCGGGTTTAGTGCAGTGGTGTTCGGGCAGTGTAGGGGGTCTTGCTGGGGGTGGTGTTTCAGGGTTTAGGGCAGTGCAATGGTGTTCATGCAGTGTAGGGGGTCTTGCTGGGGCTGATGTTTCAGCGTTTAGGGCAGCGCAGTGGTGTTCAGGCAGTGTAGGGGGTCTTGCTGGGGGTGGTGTTTCAGGGTTTAGGGCAGTGCAGTGGTGTTCAGGCAGTGTAGGGGGTCTTGCTGGGGCTGGTGTTTCAGGGTTTAGGGCAGTGCAGTGGTGTTCGGGCAGTGTAGGGGGTCTTGCTGGGGCTGGTGTTTCAGGGTTTTGGGCAGAGCAGTGGTGTTCGGGTAGTGTAGGGGGTTGTGCTGGGGCTGGTGTTTCAGGGTTTAGGGCAGTGCAATGGTGTTCTGGCAGTGTAGGGGGTCGTGCTGGGGCTAGTGTTTCACGGTTTAGGGCAGTGCAGTGGTGTTCGGGCAGTGTAGGTGGTCATGCTGGGGCTGGTGTTTCAGGGTTTAGGGCAGTGCAGTGGTGTTCGGGCAGTGTAGGGGTCATGCTGGGGCTGGTGTTTCAGTGTTTTGGGCAGAGCAGTGGTGTTCGGGCAGTGTAGGGGGTCATGCTGGGGGTGGTGTTTCAGGGTTTAGGGCAGTGCAGTGGTGTTCGAGCAGTGTAGGGGGTCGTGCTGGGGGTGGTGTTTCAGGGTTTAGGGCAGTGGTGTTCGGGCAGTGTAGGGGGTCTTGCTGGGGGTGATGTTTCAGGGTTTAGGGTAGTGCAGTGGTGTTCGGGCAGTGTAGGGGGTCTTGCTGGGGGCAGTGTTTCAGGGTTTAGGGCAGAGCAATGGTGTTCAGGCAGTGTAGGGGGTTGTGTTGGAGGTGGTGTTTCAGGCTTTAGGGCAGTGCAGTGGTATTCGGGCAGTGTAGGGGGTCTTGCTGGGGGTGGTGTTTCAGGGCTTAGGGCAGTGCAGTGGTGTTTGGGTCGTGCAGGGGGTCATGCTGGGGGGAGTGTTTTAGGGTTTAGGGCAGAGCAATTGTGTTCAGGCAGTGTAGGGGGTGGTGTTGGAGGTGGTGTTTCAGGCTTTAGGGCAGTGCAGTGGTGTTCAGGCAGTGTAGGGGGTCGTGCTGGGGGTGGTGTTTCAGGGTTTAGGGCAGTGCAGTGGTGTTCGGGCAGTGTAGGGGGTCGTGCAGGGGCTGGTGTTTCAGGGTTTAGGGCAGTGCAGTGGTGTTCGGGCAGTGTAGGGGGTCGTGCTGGGGGTGGTGTTTCAGGGTTTAGGGCAGTGCAGTGGTGTTTGGGCAGTGTAGGGGGTCGTGCTGGGGGTGGTGTTTCTGGGTTTAGGGCAGTGTAGTGGTGTTCGGGCAGTGTAGGGGGTCGTGCAGGGGGTGGTGAGTCAGGGTTTAGGGCAGTGCAGTGGTGTTCGGGCAGTGTAGGGGGTCATGCTGGGGGTAGAGTTTTAGGGTTTAGGGCAGTGCAGTGGTGTTCGGGCAGTGTAGGGGGTCGTGCAGGGGGGTGGTGTTTCAGGGTTTAGGGCAGTGCAGTGGTGTATGGGCAGTGTAGGGGTCGTGCTGGGGTTGGTGTTTCAGGGTTTAGGGCAGTGCAGTGGTGTTCGGGCAGTACAGGGTGTCGTGCTGGGGGTGGTGTTTCAGGCTTTTGGGCAGTGCAGTGGTGTTCGGGCAGTGTAGGTGGTCTTGCTGGGGCTGGTGTTTCCGGGTTTAGTGCAGTGGTGTTCGGGCAGTGTAGGGGGTCTTGCTGGGGGTGGTGTTTTAGGGTTTAGGGCAGTGCAATGGTGTTCGTGCAGTGTAGGGGGTCTTGCTGGGGCTGATGTTTCAGCGTTTAGGACAGCGCAGTGGTGTTCGGGCAGTGTAGGGGGTCTTGCTGGGGGTGGTGTTTCAGGGTTTAGGGCAGTGCAGTGGTGTTCAGGCAGTGTAGGGGGTCTTGCTGGGGCTGGTGTTTCAGGGTTTAGGGTAGTGCAGTGGTGTTCGGGCAGTGTAGGGGGTCTTGCTGGGGCTGGTGTTTCAGGGTTTAGGGTAGTGCAGTGGTGTTCGGGCAGTGTAGGGGGTCGTGCTGGGGCTGGTGTTTGAGGGTTTAGGGCAGTGCAGTGGTGTTCGGGCAGTGTAGGGGGTCGTGCTGGGGCTGGTGTTTCAGGGTTTAGGGCAGTGCAGTGGTTTTCAGGCAGTGTAGGCGGTCGTGCTGGGGGTGGTGTTTCAGGGTTTAGGGCAGTGCAGTGGTGTTCGGGCAGTGTAGGGGGTCGTGCTGGGGGTGGTGTTTCAGTGTTTAGGGCAGTGCAGTGGTGTTCGGGCAGTGTAGGGGGTCGTGCTGGGGCTGGTGTTTCAGGGTTTTGGGCAGAGCAGTGGTGTTCGGGCAGTGTAGGGGGTAGTGCTGGGGGTGGTGTTTTAGGGTTTAGGGCACTGCAGTGTTGTTCGGGCAGTGTAGGGGTCTTGCTGGCGGTGGTGTTTCAGGGTTTAGGGCAGTGGTGTTCGGGCAGTGTAGGGGGTCTTGCTGGGGGTGATGTTTCAAGGTTTAGGGCAGTGCAGTGGTGTTCGGGCAGTGTAGGGGGTCTTGCTGGGGCTGGTGTTTCAAGGTTTAGGGCAGTGCAGTAGTGTTCGTGCAGTGTAGGGGGTCATGCTGGGGGCGGTGTTTCAGGGTTTAGGGCAGTGCAGTAGTGTTCGGGCAGTGTAGGTGGTCCTTTAGGGGGTGGTGTTTCAGGGTTTAGGGCAGTGCAATGGTGTTCGGGCAGTGTAGGGGGTCGTGCTGGGGCTGGTGTTTCAGGGTTTAGGGCAGTGCAGTGGTGTTCGGGCAGTGTAGGGGGTCTTGCTGGGGGTGGTGTTTCAGGGTTTAGGGCAGTGGTGTTCGGGCAGTGTAGGGGGTCTTGCTGGGGGTGATGTTTCAGGGTTTAGGGCAGTGCAGTGGTGTTCGGGCAGTGTAGGGGGTCTTGCTGGGGGTAGTGTTTCAGGGTTTAGGGCAGTGCAGGGGTGTTCGTGCAGTGTAGGGGGTCGTGCTGGGGATGGTGTTTCAGGGTTTAGGCCAGTGCAGTAGTGTTCGGGCAGAGTAGGGGGTCGTGCAGGGTGAATGGTGTTTCAGGGTTTAGGGCAGTGCAGTGGTGTTCGGTCAGTGTAGTGGGTCATGCAGGGGGTGGTGTTTCAGGGTTTAGGGCAGTGCAGTGGTGTTCGGGCAATGTAGGGGGTCGTGCTGGGGCTGGTGTTTCAGGGTTTAGGGCAGTGCAGTGGTGTTCGGGCAGTGTAGGGGGTCTTGCTGGGGGTGGTGTTTCAGGGTTTAGGGCAGTGGTGTTCGGGCAGTGTAGGGGGTCTTGCTGGGGGTGATGTTTCAGGGTTTAGGGCAGTGCAGTGGTGTTCGCGCAGTGTAGGGTGTCATGCTGGGGGTGGTGTTTCAGGGTTTAGGGCGGTGCAGTGGTGTTCGGGCAGTGTATGGGGTTGTGCACGGGGTGGTGTTTCAGGGTTTAGGGCAGTGCAGTGGTGTTCGGGCAGTGTAGGGGGTTGTGCTGGGGCTGGTGTTTCAGGGTTTAGGGCAGTATAGTGGTGCTCAGGCAGTGTAGGGGGTCGTGCTGGGGGTGGTGTTTATGGGTTTAGGGTAGTGCAGTGGTGTTCGGGCAGTGTAGGGGGTCGTGCTGGGGCTGGTGTTTCAGGATTTAGGGCAGTGCAGTGGTGTTCGGGCAGTGTAGGGGTCGTGCTGGGGCTTGTGTTTCAGGGTTTTGGGCAGAGCAGTGGTGTTCGGGCAGTGTAGGGGTCGTGCTGGGGGTGGGGTTTCAGGGTTTAGGGCAGTGCAGTGGTGTTCGGGCAGTGTAGGGGGTCGTGCTGGGGGTGGTGTTTCAGGGTTAGGGCAGTGGTGTTCGGGCAGTGTAGGGGGTCTTGCTGGGGGTGATGTTTCAGGGTTTAGGGCAGTGGAGTGGTGTTTGGGCAGTGTAGGGGGTCTTGCTGGGGATAGTGTTTCAGGGTTTAGGGCAGTGCAGTGGTGTTTGGGCAGTGTAGGGGGCCGTGCTGGGGGTGGTGTTTCAGGGTTTAGGGCAGTGCAGTGGTGTTCGGCAGTGTAGGGGGTCGTGCTGGGGGTGGTGTTTCAGGGTTTAGGGCAGTGCAGTGGTGTTCGAACAGTGTAGGGGGTCATGCAGGGGCTGGTGTTTCAAGGTTTAGGGCAGTACAGTGGTGTTCGGGCAGTGTAGGGGGTCGTTCTGGGGATAGTGTTTTAGGGTTTAGGTTAGTGCAGTGGTGCTTGTGTAGTGTAGGGGGTCGTGCTGGGGGTAGTGTTGTAGGGTTTGGGGTAGTGCAGTGGTGTTCGGGCAGTGTAGGGGGTCTTGCTGGGGGTGGTGGTTAAGGGTTTAGGGCAGTGGTGTTCGGGCAGTGTAGGGGGTCTTGCTGGGGGTGATGTTTCAGGGTTTAGGGCAGTGCAGTGGTGTTCGGGCAGTGTAGGGGGTCTTGCTGGGGGTAGTGTTTCAGGGTTTAGGGCAGTGCAGGGGTGTTCGTGCAGTGTAGGGGGTCGTGCTGGGGATGGTGTTTCAGGGTTTAGGGCAGTGCAGTAGTGTTCGGGCAGTGTAGGGGTTCGTGCAGGGGGAATGGTGTTTCAGGGTTTAGGGCAGTGCAGTGGTGTTCGGGCAGTGTAGGGGGTCGTGCACGGGTTGGTGTTTCAGGGTTTAGGGCAGTGCAGTAGTGTTCGGGCAGTGTAGGGGGTTGTGCTGGGGCTGGTGTTTCAGGGTTTAGGGCAGTGCAATGGTGTTCTGGCAGTGTAGGGGGTCGTGCTGGGGCTGGTGTTTCACGGTTTAGGGCAGTGCAGTGGTGTTCGGGCAGTGTAGGGGGTCATGCTGGGGCTGGTATTTCAGGGTTTAGGGCAGTGCAGTGGTGTTCGTGCAGTGTAGGTGGTCGTGCTGGGGCTGGTGTTTCAGGGTTTAGGGCAGTGCAGTGGTGTTCGGGCAGTGTAGGGGGTCATGCTGGGGCTGGTGTTTCAGGGTTTAGGGCAGTGCAGTGGTGCTCAGGCAGTGTAGGGGGTCGTGCTGGGGGTGGTGTTTCTGGGTTTAGGGTAGTGCAGTGGTGTTCGGGCAGTGTAGGGGGTCGTGCTGGGGCTGGTGTTTCAGGGTTTAGGGCAGTGCAGTGGTGTTCGGGCAGTGTAGGGGTTCGTGCTGGGGCTGGTGTTTCAGGGTTTTGGGCAGAGCAGTGGTGTTCGTGCAGTGTAGGGGGTCGTGCTGGGGGTGGTGTTTCAGGGTTTAGGGCAGTGCAGTGGTGTTCGGGCAGTGTAGGGGGTCATGCTGGGGTGGTGTTTCAGGGTTTAGGGCAGTGCTGTTCGGGCAGTGTAGGGGGTCTTGCTGGGGGTGATGTTTTAGGGTTTAGGGCAGTGGAGTGGTGTTTGGGCAGTGTAGGGGGTCTTGCTTGGGATAGTGTTTCAGGGTTTAGGGCAGTGCAGTGGTGTTTGGGCAGTGTTGGGGGCCGTGCTGGGGGTGGTGTTTCAGGGTTTAGGGCAGTGCAGTGGTGTTCGGGCAGTGTAGGGGGTCGTGAAGGGGGTGGTGTTTCAGGGTTTAGTGCAGTGGTGTTCGGGCAGTGTAGGGGGGCGTGCTGGGGGTGGTGTTTCAGGGTTTAGGGCAGTGCAGTGGTGTTCGAACAGTGTAGGGGGTCGTGCATGGGCTGGTGTTTCAAGGTTTAGGGCAGTGCAGTGGTGTTCGGGCAGTGTAGGGGTCATTCTGGGGGTAGTGTTTTAGGGTTTAGGGTAGTGCAGTGGTGCTTGTGTAGTGTAGGGGGTCGTGCTGGGGGTAGTGTTTTAGGGTTTAGGGGAGTGCAGTGGTGTTTGTGTAGTGTAGGGGGTCATGTTTTAGGGTAGTACAGTGGTGTTTGGGTAGTGTAGGGGTCGTGCTGGGGGTATTGTTTTAGGATTTAGGTTAGTGCAGTGGTGTTTGGGTAGTGTAGGGGATCGTGCTGGGGTAGTGTTTTAGGGTTTAGGGTAGTGCAGTGGTGTTTGTGTAGTGTAGGGGGTCATGCTGGGGGTAGTGTTTTAGGGTTTAGGATAGTGCAGTGGTGCTTGTGTAGTGTAGGGAGTCGTGCTGGGGTAGTGTTTTAGGGTTTAGAGTAGTGCAGTAGTGTTTTTGTAGTGTAGGGGGTCATGTTTTAAGATGCAACGCTCCAATACCTGACCAGTCTGCACTACATAAAACTGCAAAAAACTAAAAATAAAAGTGTTTTGCACACTTTTGTCATTGGGCTATATGTGGGCTACATCTGGGTAATATTTGTGCTACATTTGGGCTCTTTTTTCTCTGGTGGCCATCTTGGAAGACTTCTTTGTTATGAAGTTTCCTAATTTCCTCATTTACTGCAGTCTCCTCAGTAGGAAATGCTTTCAGTTTTTACTTTGATTCCATCAAGAAGGCATTCAGATGTGTCTCACATTTGCCATAAATTCAGAATGTTAGCACTCTAGTTGCTCATTAGATCACTGTACTAAAGCTACTGCTCACCAGGGAGTTAACTGGAAGTCTGCTGCTGGTATTGAAAGTGATTGTTTCAGTCTGCATGTCAGAATTTTCTAATGAAATAGAAGAGGATTTGAGATCTCACTTAAAACATGCCCTCATTTTTCTTTCTGCAGCACTAACCATAATTTCTATTTAAAAAGAACCCCCTCATTTTGTTCCTTTTTAAATTAAATGTTTTAAGTATTAACGGTTTATTCCAATCAAGATGGCTTCCGGTGTGCCATAATTTTGTCATAAGTAAGGCTGTTAGCGCTCTAGTTGTTCTTTAGAACACTCTGGGAAGCTGCAGTAGAACACAAAGGCATCAACTGGCAGGCTGCTCCTGTTGAAATATAACAGGAAGATATTTGAGATCACACTTGAAACATGTCCTAATTTTTCTTTCTACAGCACTATCCATAATTTTTATGACAAAATTAACCCCATCATTTTGTTCCTGTTTAAATTAAATGTTTTAAGTGTTACCAGTTTATTCCAATCAAGATGGCTTCAGGTGTGCCATACCTTTGTCATAAGTAAGGCTGTTAGCACTCTAGTTGTTCTTTAGAACACTCTGGGAAGCTGCAGTAGAACACAAAGGCATCAACTGACAGGCTGCACCTGTTGAAATATAACAGGAAGATATTTGAGATCTCACTTGAAACATGTCCTAATTTTTCTTTCTATAGCACTAACCATAATTTCTATGACAAAATGAACCCCATCATTTTGTTCCTTTTTAAATTAAATGTTTTAAGTGTTACCATTTTATTCCAATCAAGATGGCTTCAGGTGTGCCATACTTTTGTCATAAGTAAGGCTGTTAGCACTCTAGTTGTTCTTTAGAACACTCTGGGAAGCTGCAGTAGAACACAAAGGAATCAACTGACAGTCTCTGCCCTTGTTGGATGTACATGTTTTACTGAGAATGTCAGACTTCATTCTCACATGACTGAGAAAGATAATGTGAATTTACAGAAAATATGCTCTCATTTTAGCTTCTGGAGCACCTTCCAAAACTGTATGGGACAAGCATGTGAAAATAGTTTTCTCTCAAACATGATTCATGATATCCCAGCAGAAGGTTTTTCACATGGTAAAATCACCTTAGAACACACCACAATTCCTGAAATTAGTATGGTACCATCAACAAATGAATTCTAATGTAACTAAAGTCTGTTATCACCCTTAATAGTTCTCCTTTTGGTAACCCTCAAAATCTTTGATTCACTACAAGGCATTTCAATGGGGTACTATCATGTATATTGGTCTCAAGATGGCTGCCAGCAATTCCAGGATGAAGTGCTGACAGCCAATCAGATCTCACGATGACATGTGTGGTTAGGCTCCGCCCAGATATATATGTGTTTTTACTTTTGATTTTCTCCGCAACTACTGAACGGATTTACACCATTTAACAAAAGGGTTCTTTCTGAACCAAGAACTACCTCTTTGCCAAATTTGGTGTAATTCCGTTCAGCAGTTCGGGCTGTAGCCGTGTCTAAAGTTTCCTATGGGAAAATGAATGGGGAAAACACGTTTTGGGACCCCCCTTTTTTCTCGGCCCCCGCTTGATGAATCACCCCGAGACTTTCAGGGTAGGAGCGGACCAGAGCGGGCCATAAAGTTTGAAAATTTCGCGAAGATTCGTCAATTGGCAAGAGAGTTATTTCAAATAGAATGTTGCGGATTTCCTATGGAAAATAGGTCCAAACTATAACTATCTACTGGCGACCGCCAGTAGATAATATATATATATATATATTAACCACAGAATCCTACTCCAACAACCCCACGGCGATGAAGAAGGCACGAACTCCTCTTGAATTGGGCGTAAATAATTATTTATTACAGCTCATTATGTCATTACGCGTTTTGGCCGGCAAAACCAGCCTTGCTCACATGTAGGAAACAGCGTTACAATGACCAGTTTAATACCACCATATTGTGTCACGTGACCCTAGATAAACATTGAAAAAAGACTGCAGGGCTGTTATTTTAGATGCATTCCAACTCATATAGATCTTCCTTATAATTCTTACTATTTAACCCTCGACATAAATTGCACAGCAGGGAAAATAAATAGACCATTAAAATACATGTATCCAACATTAAATCTGTTTAAGAGAAATGATGTTAAAAACTCATAGCACAAATGCGTGTTGGTTGCAATGGATACAAAGTTAGTGTCTACTGCTCGGCAAATATTGTCATATGTTGCGTATAGTCATCATATCAATCAGGTCATAACTAACGACCTACTTTATGGCACACATGCCTAATGTGACACCACCTATAGGACAAATGCCACTGTTATACACAGGTAATAGATACCCCACTGTAACCAATTTGCTTCCATATCAATAATACTATTAAAATCCATCTTTCCTCCTGCTCGATGTACAGTAAGATCATATGTATTGAAAAGGAATTAAAATACGCATCTAAAAAGATAAAACATACCTGACATACCAACTATAATAGTGCAAAATTAAGAAATTAAGACATACAGTACTGCTGAAAATGTGCAAATATCGCCATGTGCAAATTGTGCAATAATGAAATGCAAAGTGCAAAATTAAATAATGCAATTACAGCAAAAACTGCAATAATAAATACTAAAATCACATCTAATAAACTCTTTTTGCAGGGGCATATTTTTCTTTTTTTATAAAATAAAAAAGAGACAATGTATATAATAAGTGATAAAAAAGATTCTTAGTTCGGAAACTGAGGTGATTGATCCTAAATGCAAAGTCCTTACTAATGACTGGAAAGATCATAATTCTTATATCAATGGAAGCCTAGTTTATTGTACGGACTGTAAATCACCATAAGTATCTGGGAAATAATCTATAAAAAGTAATGGAGATCTTCTGTCGTATTTAAACCTGAAGGTGCCCTACTGTCGAATTCCATGATCAATCTAGTCTCTAACTGCCTCAATTTGCGTTCTCTGTTTCCACCTCTACGCAGTGTTGGGACAGCATCCACCACATAGTATTTGAGACAGTTAAGATTGTTAGCATGGGTGGCTTTAAAGTGGCGTGCCACTGGATAGTTGGAATCATTATTGACTATGGCACGGAGGTGCTGTAGAATACGTACATGCACCTGTAGTTTGGTGCTACCTATGTAGTTCGGGCCACATGTACAGGTGAGCACATAAACAGCATATTCTGTATGGCAGGTGTAGTGTCCCGTAATAGGCCTTTCTTTAGGACTGAAGGGAACAGTATAATGGGTTTTATTGTCCCCAAATTTGCATGCCCGACAGGTCGAGCATTTAAAGAAACCTAATTTAGGTGTAAGCCAGGTCGTGGTGAGTGCAATTTCAGGATTGCGTTTCACTAAATCCATTCTCATGGATTTCGCCCGTCTAAACGTGAGAGTAGGAGTAGTAGGAAGTCTTGATGCTAGTACACCATCTGTAAGGAGGATCGGCCAGTTCTTATTGATTATCCCCCTGATCTGTTTGTGATGTTTGCTGAAAGTGGTGATCAGTCTAGGTTCTGTTTCTTCAGTTGGTTTACATGTATTATTCCTATCAGGGGGCACATCTGTAATAGATGTGGAGTCTTGTGTAGACAGGAGCGATTGTCTAGTCCTCAATTGGACTTTTTTACTAGCCTCCCCCAATATTCTGTTACAGTAGCCCCTCTGTCTGAATCTCTCCAACGATGCTTGTGAGCATATGGTGAATTCCTCCTCAGTACTGCAGATCCTTTTAATTCTGAGTAGTTCACCATATGGGATACTTTTAATTAAGTGCTTAGGATGAGAACTATTGGCATGTAGTGTAGAATTTCCCGAGGTGGACTTCCTGTGCAATGTGGTTTCTAATTTTCCCGCCTGCACATATACTGTTGTATCTAAAAAATCAACCTTACTGCCGCTAATGCATGATGTAAACTTTAAATTCACATTGTTGTCATTGATAGTTCTCACAAACAGTTCAGCACTGTATTGATCTCCATTCCATATGATGAAGACATCATCAATATATCGGAGCCAGCATGTCACATGAGTATTGTACATTTCTGCATGAGTTCCCCTCAGAGCCTGCTCCTCCCACCAGCCTACATGTAAACATGCATAGCTGGGGGAAAAGCAGGCTCCAATGGCAACTCCTCTTTTTTGGAGATACAAATATTTACCAAACATAAAAAAATTGTTATACAGACACCACTTAATCAGTTCCACCAACATTGTGTTGTGAGTATGAAAACAAAGGGGCTGTGTGTCTAAATAGTGTTTAACTGCCGATATACCAGTGAGATGATCAATACTGGTATAAAGGGATTCTATATCCAAGGTAATTAACAGATATTCATCATTCCATTCATAATGACTGATCTTGTTTAAAAAGTCACCAGTGTCTTTCACATAAGTTGGTAGATTTCGGACATGATCCTGAAGAAACGAATCAATGTATCTGCTGATATTTTCACCAATTCCTCCAATAGCAGAGATAATGGGTCTCCCCGGTATTGGCGTTGTCTTTTTATGTATTTTGGTTATTAGATACAGTGCAGGGGTAACCGGAAACTCGTTGTGCAGAAATTCAAATTCCTGATTAGATATTAGTCCCTGTCTTTTGTACTTCATCATTTCTTTCTTAAGGGTGTCTTTTGCTTTTTTAAGTTCACCTGTATGTGCCTTTACATAACAGTCGGAGTCACTGAGCTGCTGATGTGCCTCGCGTATGTATTCCTCCCGAGGCCAGATAACTAGGTTGCCCCCTTTGTCCGATTTGTTGATTATTATTTCATGATTTTTCTTTAATTTGTTCATCAGTTTATCATATTGAACCTCATGTTGTTTCTTTTTAGTCCTAGTGTGACATACTCTGCGATACAGACCCTTGAGATCTTCCGTAACTCTTTCATGAAATATGTCAATTGCATCCTTAGGCATCATCGGCATGAAGGTCGATTTCTTTTTAAACTGACTTGTATTGGCACCTGATTGGGTTGCCAGGATCGCTCCCAGTCTTTCTTGAGTTGGCCTTTGCTCTGCTTGATCATCCGATCCTTGGCATGTCTCAGCACATAACTCATGTAAGGTTAGGAGTAGCCAGGCATCTGACCTGAAGATTGTTATTCTCAATGTGCCTAGTTCTTTCTATAGGCTGATCTTGATTTTGTACAACATTGCTATCTTTGATAGTGAAAAACTTTTTGAGTTTTAATTTACGGATATAACTGAATACATCGATCCTTGTTGTGCCATAGTTAAAATTGCTCTCAGGACAGAAGGAGAGTCCTAGTGCCAGTAGTTGATTTTCCGCTTTTGTTAGAGTCATAGTGGAGAGATTTATAATGGTGTTATCGTCTAGCGCCTGCGCCATTGCGTTTTTTGGGTTTTTGGTGCATCTACTTTTGCGCCGGGCTTTTCGCCTCTTATTTCTTCTTGTTCTCCCTGTTTCCGTACATTCCGAGGCCTCAGTGTCTGTCTGCGATCCTGTGCTAAAAAATTCAACTCTTCCCCCGGCTGCAGTATATTTCTTTCTTCACAGTCATTCTGCGCACTGCTCCTATCTTCCTCTGATTCATTCCCACTTGTGAGAGAACTGGTATCCGACACAGAAGATTGGGAATTGTTAGCGCTTTCTCGTATTTCCACAGTTCGCATCGCAGCTGGTTTTGACATAGTATTAAGTCTTAGTTTTCTCACATTTTCATATCTGCGAGCAAATGTGAAAATTTGCCCGAGTTCGTAGTCCTCTTTATCTCTGGTAAATTTGTGCACTTTTCTTGTTTTTATTTTGTCCTCTTGGCGCTTTATTCTTTCCAGAATTTCCTTCCTGCTTTTTGTGATGTATTCAGTTTGCTCCATATTTGCCAGTTGTTCATTGATATTATCTATTTCTTTTAAAATCGCTTCCCGAATAATTTGTGCGTATTTAATCAAGATCCTCACCAGGTTCATTGACGCATTGAGGTTGCTGTCTGCCCATTCAGTTAACATATCCGGATTGGGATTGTCGAAACTCGGGGCTACCATGATCCGAAGCCCCCTGGGGATACGTCCCACTTCCTCGTACTTTTGTAAAGACTTTTGTTCCCACCACTTAGTCATTTCGTTTCGTTGGCATTTTTCTAAAGCTTTTAACAGTGATTTGGCATCCGTTTCTCTAATGTTACTTTGAACAGTTCGGCTTCCATTAGAAGTAGTAGGTAAATTGCTAAACAATTTGTCTGCCTCAGCTTCACGTTCCCGTAACGCTTCTACAGACATATTTTATCCTTTGAGCTATGTTGCAACAAGTATTGTGTTGATTGACGCCTCAGACCTCCCCACCTGTGTTAAGCTACTTGTACTCACCGCCTTAGAGCTGTTCCGGGCACCTCCTCCGACGCAGCCTTTCACTGCTCCGTGGCTAGTTACTGACTTTGTAGTTACACAGGGGGCCGCCGTACTTTCTCCTCCGGAGACTTCTTTCAAAATAGCGGCTGAAGATGGCGGCCAACTTTCGAGGAGGGGGTTCGCAAACCGGAAGCAGACCCACTTCCGCGTCGTATTGTAGTAACCACAGAATCCTACTCCAACAACCCCACGGCGATGAAGAAGGCACGAACTCCTCTTGAATTGGGCGTAAATAATATGTATATATATTTCTGACTATAACATCCCTGAAACCTGTGTTTTTTTCAGTGAATGTATATCTATCTATCTATCTATCTATCTATCTATATATATATATATATATATATATATATATATATATATATATTACCTACTGGCGGTCGCCAGTAGGTAGTTATAGTTAGGACCTATTTTCCATTGGAAATTCACAACATTCTATTTCCAATAACTTTGGCGCCGGTTGATGAATCTTCGTGAAATGTTCAAAACTCGTGGGGTGCTCCGGTCCACTCCTATCCTGAAAGATTCGGGGTGATTCATCAAGTGGGGGCCGAGAAAAAAGGGGGGTCCCAAAACGTGTTTGCCCCATGCAATTTTCCATAGGAACCTTTAGTCGCAGCTACAGCCCGAACTGCTGAACGGAATTACACCAAATTTGGCAAAAAGGTAGCAATTGGTTCAGAGTCGTGCCTTTTGGTTAAATGGTGTAAATCCGTTCAGTAGTTCCTGAGAAATTTGAAAAAGAAAACACATATATATCTGGGCGGAGCCTAACCACACATGTCATCGTGAGATCTGATTGGCTGACAGCACTTCATCCTGGAATTGCTGGCAGCCATCTTGGGACCAATATAAATGATAGTACCCCATTGAAATGCATTGTAGTGAATCAAAGATTTTGAGGGTTACCAAAAGGAGAACTATAAAGGGTGATAACAGACTTTAGTTACATTAGAATTCATTTGTTGATGGTACCATACTAATTTCAGGAATTGTGGTGTGTTCTAAGGTGATTTTACCCTGTGAAAAACCTTCTGCTGGGATATCATGAATCATGTTTGAGAGAAAACTATTTTCACATGCTTGTCCCATACAGTTTTGGAAGGTGCTCCAGAAGCTAAAATGAGAGCATATTTTCTGTAAAATCACATTATCTTTCTCAGTCACGTGAGAATGAAGTCTGACATTCTCAGTAAAACATGTACATCCAACAAGGGCAGAGACTGTCAGTTGATTCCTTTGTGTTCTACTGCAGCTTCCCAGAGTGTTCTAAAGAACAACTAGAGTGCTAACAGCCTTACTTATGACAAAAGTATGGCACACCTGAAGCCATCTTGATTGGAATAAACTGGTAACACTTAAAACATTTAATTTAAAAAGGAACAAAATGATGGGGTTCATTTTGTCATAGAAATTATGGTTAGTGCTGTAGAAAGAAAGATTAGGACATGTTTCAAGTGTGATCTCAAATATCTTCCTGTTATATTTCAACAGGAGCAGCCTGTCAGTTGATGCCTTTGTGTTCTACTGCAGCTTCCCAGAGTGTTCTAAAGAACAACTAGAGCGCTAACAGTTTTACTTATGACAAAATTATGGCACACCTGAAGCCATCTTGATTGGAATAAACTGGTAACACTTAAAACATTTAATTTAAAAAGGAACAAAATGATGGGGTTCATTTTGTCATAGAAATGATGGTTAGTGCTGTAGAAAGAAAAATTAGGACATGTTTCAAGTGTGATCTCAAATATCTTCCTGTTATATTTCAACAGGAGTAGCCTGTCAGTTGATGCCTTTGTGCTCTACTGCAGCTTCCCAGAGTGTTCTAAAGAACAACTAGAGCGCTAACAGTCTTACTTATGACAAAATTATGGCACACCTGAAGCCATCTTGATTGGAATAAACTGGTAACTCTTAAAACATTTAATTTAAAAAGGAACAAAATGAGGGGGTTCATTTTGTCATAGAAATTATGGTTAGTGCTGTAGAAAGAAAAATTAGGACATGTTTTAAGTGAGATCTCAAATATCTTCCTGTTATATTTCAACAGGAGCAGCCTGTCAGTTGATGCCTTTGTGTTCTACTGCAGCTTCCCAGAGTGTTCTAAAGAACAACTAGAGAGCTAACAGTCTTACTTATGACAAAAGTATGGCACACCTGAAGCCATCTTGATTGGAATAAACTGGTAACACTTAAAACATTTAATTTAAAAAGGAACAAAATGATGGGGTTCATTTTGCCATAGAAATTATGGTTAGTGCTGTAGAAAGAAAAATTAGGACATGTTTTAAGTGAGATCTCAAATATCTTCCTGTTATATTTAAACAGGAGCAGCATGTCAGTTGATGCCTTTGTGTTCTACTGCAGCTTCTCAGAGTGTTCTAAAGAACAACTAGAGCGCTAACAGTCTTACTTATGACAAAAGTATGGCACACCTGAAGCCATCTTGATTGAAATAAACTGGTAACACTTAAAACATTTAATTTAAAAAGGAACAAAATGAGGGGGTTCATTTTGCCATAGAAATTATGGTTAGTGCTGCAGAAAGAAAATTTAGGGCATGTTTTAAGTGAGATCTCAAATCCTCTTCTATTTCATTAGAAAATTCTGACATGCAGACTGAAACAATCACTTTCAATACCAGCAGTAGACTTCCAGTTAACTCCCTGGTGAGCAGTAGCTTTACTACAGTGATCTAATGAACAACTAGAGTGCTAACATTCTGAATTTATGGCAAATGTGTGACACATCTGAATGCCTTCTTGATGGAATCAAAGTAAAAAACTGAAAGCATTTCCTACTGAGGAGACTGCAGTAAATGACGAAATTAGGAAACATCATAACAAATAAGTCTCCCAAGATGGCCACCAGAGAAAAAAGAGCCCAAATGTAGCACAAATATCACCCAGATGTAGCCCACATATAGCCCAATGACAGAAGTGTGCAAAACACTTTTTATTTTTAGTTTTTCTGCAGTTTTATATAGTGCAAACTGGTCAGGTATTGGAGTGTTACATCTTACTTGGACCCCTTATTGCGTATTTTGCACGAAGTACATGAGATTGATCTTGCGAAACATTGAACTTTACGATTCTGTTAACCTGAAGTTGCTCTGAACCGGGCTTTGTAACACCCGTTTTTACCTACTGGTTTTAATTATTTCTCACTGTATTGTATTAGGAAAGAGGATTTACTGTTTTTATGTACACTTTTATGATCTATGTTTCTAAATCAGATCAAATGAAGTTTAATGAATTCTATGGCAGGACGGAGGCGAGGATTATGCATATCTTTCCTCACTTTATTTGCATAGCAGTTCAAAGAAAACGTAACACAACAATCATTAAACAAAAGACTACACAACCCATGAACCATTAGGGGGGTAGTCTCCAAGGCAACTATAGTCCAATCATATCACAGTCCATCATATATAATATCGTGACGTCCCTTCCGCTTCCTCTTTCTTCACTGCTCATCAGTTAAGTGCATTCCCTTACATTCTTGGCTTAATCTGACATTGTTGCTGTTTGTATAGCGGTTTCTTGTGCACGTTATTAGCATTATTGCCTTGGTATTGTTTCATATTCCCTGCGCAGCAGGCTCTTGCCCGAGCGCGTTCTCCCCCTCGCAGTTTCTCCCGCAGTGTACTCTGCGCGCGGTGAGATCCTGTCAGGCGCGTCTGGTCCGAGCGAGGCAGCTCCGTCGAGCGCTCCCGCTGGTCTTTATGCGCGTTTGGGAATCCGGTCACTCCTTTAGTGTCCGCTTGATTCCCGACCAACCCTCGCCTAATTTTGACACCACTACGCGGTGATTTCCCCACACGGTCACGTTAGTGACCAGCACCAACTGGTGGTGGTAATTGGTATTGCGCCTCAGTCTATTCTTATAACAGCTTCGGGGAAAGCCCAGCTGTTGGAGCACCGGCGAGGGGGCTGTCTTAAGGATTTTAAGGGCATTTGTTCTGTGCTCACACCTTCTGCTATCATGTCTTCTCCAGAAGACGATTTTTACTCCTCCTACCAGGAAGTGGAGGAGGAATGGCCCCCCAACTTCTCCCTCCAGCAGTGGACCAAGCCCTCTCTCTGGCTCTTTCTAGGGTGCTGGCTCCTCTTAGGGATCAGGTTTATAAGCTGGCGAAAAGCATCCCTGGGGTGTTCAGTGACCCAGATCTGGTGGTGGCGGGTCCAAGTAGCTTCCAGATGGGGAATAAAAGGGCCGTTAAGCATAACGCGGGGCACTTGGAAGGATTTGATAAACTTACGGAGACCTTCCTCAAGAGTGCGCAAACGCTAAAACATGCACCTTGCCGGGAGGAGGAGGGGCCCGGAGAAAATTGTGACACTGTCACCACTATTGTAGACCCCGACGGCGGGTTTCCCTTAGAGGGAGAGGGTGTATCGGAGGACGATTTCTCCTCCGATGAGGATAAGGACTCGGGGCGTCCCTGGCGGTCAGAGTCCTACTCCTCTCAGTCCCCAGTTGGGGACGGGGTCCACTCGGACATGTTCGAGCCTGCCCAAATTTACCATCCTAGGTCGGCAGAGTGGACACCTGACGCCAAAGTGGCAGAGTATGTGGTGGGGAAAATCCATCAACCCCTTGAAAGGGAGGTCAGGAATAGGATGAGGGGAGAATGCCCCAGGCCCTCACTGAAGGGGAAGGTGGCACACACACCTGAAATTGATGAGAAACTATGTACCTTTATCTCCAAGTAGATGAGGGATCCCAAGAAAGGAAATGATAGGTCTTGGACGTGGTAGGGCCCTTGACCCAAATTATTCAATTGACGGAGCGTTCCAAAGAGTCAGGATCCCCTTTGTCCACGGATATTGTGGCTGGTTTGGCACACTACCCTAAACCCTAAAACACTACTCCCTCCACTACCCAAACACCACTGCACTACCCTAAACCCTAAAACACTACCCCCAGCACGACACCCTCTACTACCCAAACATAACTGCACTACCCTAAACCCTAAAACACTACCACCAGCACGACTCCCTACACTACCCAAACACCACTGCACTACCCTAAACCCTAAAACACTACCCCCAGCACGACTCCCTACACTACCCAAACACCACTGCACTACACTAAACCCTAAATATACCCCCAGCATGACCTCCCATACTACACAAACACCACTGCACTAACCTAAACCCTAAAACACTACCCCCAGCATGACCCCTACACTACCCAAACACCACTGCACTACCCTAAACCCTAAAACACTAACCCCAGCATGACCCTCTACACTACCCAAACACCACTGCACTACCCTATACCCTAAAACACGACCCCCTACACTACACAAACATGACTGCACTACCCTAAACCCTAAAACACTACCCACAGCATGACCCCCTTCACTACACAAACACCACTGCACTGCCCTAAACCCTAAAACACTACCCCAGCACTACACAAACACCACTGCACTACCCTAAACCCTAAAACACTACCCCCAGCACGACTCCCTACACTACCCAAACACCACTGCACTACCCTAAACCCTAAATCTACCCCCAGCATGACCCCTACACTACCCAAACACAACTGCACTACCTTAAACCATAAAACACTACCCCCAGCATGACCCCCTACACTACACAAACACCACTGCACGACCCTAAACCCTAAAACACTACCACCAGCATGACCCCCTACACTACTCAAACACCACTGCACTACCCTAAACCCTAAAACACTACCCCAGCACGACCCCTACACTACCCATACACCACTGCACTACCCTAAACCCTAAAACACTACCCCCAGCATGACCCCCTACACTACTGCACTAACCTAAACCCTAAAACACTACCCCCAGCACGACCCCCTACACTACCCAAACACCACTGCACTACCCTAAACCCTTAAACACTACCCCCAGCACGACCCCTACACTACCCAAACACCACTGCACTACCCTAAACCCTAGAAAAGAAACCCCCACCCCATGACCAATCCCCTTACCTCTCACTCCTCATGGTTCCTCTCTCCTCGTGGTTCCTGCTTCACGTCATCTCTGAGGGGCGGTGCACGTCGTTGTGAGGAAACGGAACAGCCTCTGTTTCCTTACAACGACATGGATCGTCTACATATTTTTAGAACGCATGGTCATTTACCATACATACCTTTACAACAAAATTTGTTGTAAAGGCATGCGTTCTAAAAAAATGCGTAGTAATGACTTCGTGATGTACAACGCATGCATGGTAATGCATGCGTTGTAATGGTACCGCAAAGTAAAAAAGTCGTTGTAACGGCTGTTTACTGATCGAAGCTGGCCCCTGTTCTTCAGTGAGATGTTTATTTGATCAATTAGGAGGAAGGAATGTGGTTTTTTTACCGAAAAGTGCATTCCCGGCTGTTGTATTGTGAAAGTGTCCGCGTGGCCTGGTTTCACTTCCAGTAAGAGAGTGGAAGAGTCTGTTTGGATCTAAAGGAGTTCTGTTGTTGGACGGGGCCGGCGCAACATGTCATCAGAAAACATAGCTAATGGAAAGCGTCCTCCCTGAAATGTGGAGCAGTGCCATGAGAGGTCAACGAGTGTGCGTCCCACCGCAGTATGACCGTACCGCGTGACCCATGTGCCGCCTCCAGGGTACGGGAGGCAGAAGCGGCATCGCAGGTCCTCTTGAAGACCGTTGTAGCACTAATTCTACATTTTAGTACTAGGGCATTTTAACTTCGTTGTTCCTGCCAGATACAAAGAGAAGATCCTGTGTTATTCAGTGCCCTCGTTACCTTTTTTGTGGGTTGTTGTGCTTGCACTTCGCTGCCCCGCCGGTGCACACGCCTGGGCACCCCACCTTGTGTGCCATCTGCAGGGCCTCTGCCCTCGGATCACTGGTTTCGGA
Source organism: Calotriton arnoldi (assembly GCA_963921515.1). Lineage (NCBI taxonomy): Eukaryota > Metazoa > Chordata > Amphibia > Caudata > Salamandridae > Calotriton > Calotriton arnoldi. Next base: position 82,858 of record CAWUFW010012382.1, on the reverse strand, counting down.
TTCTTAATTGGCAACATAAACAGTTGTTCCCAAAGGACTAGCCTGAACACTTAGGTGAATATCCCCTGCACCAGCATTCCATGGAAATTCTTTCGTAGCTCTCCCACGTCAACGAGCACGGCTCCGCTTGCGACACCGTATGACGTCATCGGAGCCATAAGAGGACCTCGTCGGCGTGCTGACGTCAGTTCCACCCATTTTTCCGTGCCACCGAGGCAAACAGGGGACCGAGACATTTTCACATGTATACATAGTATAATAAATATATATATATATTCACTGAAAAAACCATAGGTTTCAGGCACGTTATAGTTAGAAATTAGCATTTAAAAAACCTTAGAAATTCACTGGAAAAAACCATAGGTTTCAGGCACGTTATAGTTAGAAATTAGCATTTAAAAAACCTTAGCAATTCACTGAAAAAACCATAGGTTTCAGGGGCGTTATAGTTAGTTGGACATTTCACTCGTACAAAACCATAGAAATTCCCCCGTTATAGTTAGTTCAGCTAAATATAACTCATGCGCACCCATAATGCACTGCTGATGACGTCACATATTACATCACTCATGACATGGTCAGTGACATCACTCATGACATCACTGATGACATCTCAAATGACATCACTGATGACATCATCCAGTGAATGTGTGTTTTTCTGAAAATTAAATATGTTTTATATATGTATATCTCAAGGTCGATGGAAGAATAAATGGGTATATAAGTGTCTAAATGGATGATTTTTTTGTAAAATTGATTGTATAACTGACTAAGTGTATCTTAGTGAATACATGGGTTAGTGAGTAATGTTTAAATATGAAAATATCTGTATCAGTCTCTCACTTTGTGTATAAGTGGCTGCATGGGTTGGTGAGTAGCTACATGAGTGTCTATATGGGTTATTAGTTGGTTTTTTGAGTATCAGTATGAGTGTCTGAGTGTCTGTATGGTTCAGTGGGGGTATTACTTAGTGCATAGATGCATGAATGAGTGACTCACTGTTTGCATGTGTTGAAGACAGCATGTGTGCAGGACTGTATAGGTGGATGAGTATGTGTATGGGTGTGTTAGTGAGTGAATGACTGTCTCAATAGTGTCTTTATGAGTAACTACATATGTTTTAAACTAGTATATGTGAGTATTGGTGTATATAAGTGAGTATATGTGAGAGTGAGAGATTGAAAGAGTTCCTGTACAAATAAGTAGGTGTTTCTATAAGTGATTGTTTAAGAGAGTAAGTATGTGTAAGTTTCTGTAGAAGTAAGTGTGGTAGTGTGTGTATAACTGTATATGCAAGTAAATGGATGTTTGATACTTTGTTTGCATGTGTGACTATGTGTGTGAGTAACTCTATGGATGAGTGGCGGTGTGTAACAGGATGTATAGGTGTATGAGTACATATGATGAGTGAGTACATGTATGAGTGACTGTATAGGGACTGTTGGTGAATGAGTGGATGTGTGTGTAGATCTTGGAATTACTGAATAGGTGTGTTGTAACTGATATTGGTATGTCCATCGTTTTGAAAATGTTAGTTTGTATTTTTGAGTGTGTGTATCAAAGGTTATATTAGGGTGAGAGGAGGTCTGCCACTCTATCACAAGGATGATGTCATCAGTGATGTCATCAGTGATGTCATTTGAGATGTCATCAGTGATGTCATGAGTGATGTCACTGACCATGTCATGAGTGATGTAATATGTGACGTCATCAGCAGTGCATTGCGGGCGCGCGAGTTATAGTTAGCTGAACTAACTATAACGGGGAATTTCTATGGTTTTGTACGAGTGAAATGTCCAACTAACTATAACGCCCCTGAAACCTATGGTTTTTTCAGTGAATATATATATATATAGATATATATATATATATATATATAGCTATATAGATAGATAGATATATAGATATATATATATTCACTGAAAAAAACAGGTTTCAGAGACGTTATAGTTAGGCTGACATTTCACTCACACAAAACAAGAGAAATTCAACCGTTTTAGTTAGCTGAGCTAACTATACTCGCGCCCCCACAAGGCACTGCTGATGATGTCACATATTACATCACTCATGACATGGGCAGTGACATCACTGATGACATCACTCATGACATCTCAAATGACATCAGTCATGACATCACTCATGACATCATCCTGTGACTGAGTGTTTCTAAAAGTTTAAGAATGTTATATATATATATATGTATATATATATATGTATGTATATGCCAAGGTGTATTGAAGAATGAGTGGGTGTATGAGTGAATGGATGATTTAGTGGGTGCATGACTGACTGTATATGTGAGTGATTAAGCATGTCTTAGTGAATGCATGGGTAAATTACTAATCTGTGTGAATGTCTGTATCAGTCTGTCAGTTGGTGTGTAAGTGGCTGCATGGGTTGGTGAGTAGCTACATGATTGTCTCTATGGGTTGATAATTGGTTGTCTGAGTACCTGTATGGGTGTCTGAGTGTCTGTGTGGGTGGTTGGGGGTGTGTGACTCCCTGCATGGATGTGTGAGTGGGTGATTCACTGGGTGTATGGGTTCATGAGTGCATCTGCGAGGGGCTGTATGGGTGAGTCAGTATGCGTATGGCTGGGTTGGTAAGTGAATGGATGTCTCAGTGGTATATGTGTGAGTAACTACATATGTGAAAGGCAGTATATATGATTGTTGGAGTATATAAGTAACTGTATGTGAGAGTGAGTGATTGTGAGAGTGGCTGTGTGGATGAGTGTGTGCTTGTGTCAGTGATGGTAGCAGAGAGTAAGTATGTGCTAGTATCTGTATGAATAAGGGAGGTGGTGTGTATATAACTGTATAGGTGAGTAAATGGCAGTGAGGTTGATTTTTTGCGTAACTGACTACGTGTGTGAGTAACTCTATGGGTGAGTGGCGGTGTGTGAGTGTCTGTATGGGTATATGAGTGCATATATCAGTCGTTGTATTGATGAGTGACTGCATGTATGAGTGACTGTATGAGTGAGTGAGTGGATGTGTGTGTAGACCTAGGAATCAGTGAGTGGGTATGTACTAACTGGCACTGGTGTGTCTATGGTCTTGAGAATTGTAGTCTATATTTTAGAGTGGGTGTATGAAAGGTTTTACTAGGGTATGAGGAGGTGCATCAGAGATTAAGTGGATGACGTCATCAGTGATGTCATGAGTGATGCCATTTGAGATGTCATGAGTGATGTCATCAGTGATGTCACTGACCATGTCATGAGTGATGTAATAGGTGACATCATCAGCAGTGCATTGCGGGGGCACGAGTTAAAGTTAGCTCAGCTAACTATAACGGCTGACTTTCTCTGGTTTTGTATGAGCAAAATGTCAGCCTAACTATAACGTCCCTGAAACTTGTGTTTTTTCAGTGAACATCTAAGGTTTTTTAAATAATAATTCCTAACTATAATGTCCCTGAAAGCTGTGTTTTTTTCAGTGAATTTCTAAGGTTTTTTCAATGCTAGTTTCAACCTATGCCTACATAGGTAGGACATGTACAGAAAGAGGAAGAAAGGTGCAGAAAGAAGAAAGAGAAGTGCAGAAAGAGGAAGAAAGGTGCAGAAAGAAGCAAGAGAAGTGCAGAAAGAAGCCTACTTCAACTGTACCTTTCCACAGACTCATACAAAGTAGGCTAATCACTAATCCTTCTCCCAAGATGTCTTAATCCTCACTTTTCTCTTGAAGATTCACTATTCATCGACTGCTCAGAATGTTAGGCCTACCAAATGTAAAACAGCTATTCGAACCTTATCACTGTTGTAAGTCTGACCAAGTTTGTGAAGGTATGCATGTGTGTGTCTCTGCTTTTGGTAATTAACAACAAAAACTTCTCCAAACCAATTATTTACAATATGGCAATATGTCCATAATACATATACAATTGTCCACCAGACCATTGTTTTAGATGTTTATTATTCAAAGATATAAAAATGCAGTGGATAGAATTTTTTTTATTTTTTTTAAACATAAATATATTCATTGTATGAACATACGAAAAAGCAGAGACATGTATACAAGATAATTAACACATAATATATTAAAGAGCACCACCCACAACACCTAAAAAAATTGACATCATGAACAAAAAACAATTAACAAAACATGTGAAGACTTAACAAAATATCAAAACAAATAAGCAAGTGAATGATAAACAATAAACAATTGTGACAAAAGGGGAACAGACGAGCGCAAACAAGCAATACTCAATATATTCAAAATCACTCAGATCATCAATAATACATATTTCAATGGAAAAGTGCCGATGCGCGTTTCGGAAGTGATTGGAGGATGGGAAATTCCTTCATCAGGGCGCTGTGTATACAGATAGTTCAGTGGCAGGGCCTGAACAGTACAGGCCTGAACGAACACCTCCCATGGGAAAATGCGATAATTTAATTTTTCTCCAAGCGCCATTTGCTTGAATTTATCCATCTTTGCATTCTGCTTCATTTTTTCCTCACTACCGCTCTGGCCTTATGTTTTCCAGAACCTCTGCACATCTCCTGTGCCCTCTCAGTTGGTACCATTCTCTGTTTAATTAGTTTTTTCATTTCAATTTTTACGGCATCGTTTCGAATAGAGCTAGCCTCCCCAGTCCATAGGGACTTCCCCGATACTGGTTACCTTTACCACGGTCTCTCTGTGTTCGTGTCCAGGATGTATCCAGCTGATGCTTTCCCTATTTTGGGATTTGCTCCCTTACCCACGGGTAGCGCTTTTATCTTCAGTATGTTGGACTCTGTTGTCCAAATTCTTATACCCCAGGTTGCACATTTACAAATGGCGGCCACCTCTGAATAAACGTCGTTCCAAGATGGCGACCATAGCGGCACTATACTATCTAACTATACGCTCCATGCTTTCTTTACAGTGCACGTGAGGTAGATCTCGCGTCTTTGGTCCACTTTATTCACCAACCGTTTGGTGGACGTTTGGCCTGCCCTGAGGACCTAGACTCCATGAGTTCATTAAGAAATAGAAGTGAGTACTGTCCTTACTCTGTAGTTACTTCCACTATTAGACTTGTGTCTATTTTTGACTTTTGATCTACTGTATTCAATATTTCTTTTCAGACTATTTCCCTCTATTGTCAGTATCTGTTTGACCCCTAGAGTACACACCTCTTCCGGAGTACTCTTCAACGATAGTTCTCAGAGACCGCGTCTCATGTGAGACGTTCAGGTAAGATTCTGCCCGTTGTCTGTTTTCTTTATTCTAGTTATTCTTTGGCACACCTGTAGCGTAATTTTACTCTTTTATTTGTTTCAGACTTGCTAGTCCGGCTTTATTTTGAAGTTTCTTGGGACTCCGTGTACCCTTTTGCCACCGCATTTCTCTTTGTCGTGCCTCACTGGTAAGCATTTTTTGCTCACTATAGAACTGCCATTTAGTCTCATCGGCAATCCGTTATTACTTACCCCAGTTATTCTCAAGCCATTTATTAGTCTTGGATCTATCATTCCATGATCCGTGTGGATGTAAAGTTTTTCTGGACAACCCACACTTTTGATATATAGGCATATTTCATATTGGTGCTTTTCTAGTTAACTGTTTCGAATCTGGTTCATATTACTTCCCTCTACCTTTAGAATCTACACATGACCAGGGACCGATCCATAGTCTCTGGCTCGTTGCAGCCAGAAGTACCACTACCATGTTCTTATTTGTAGAAACCTTTGACTCATTTTGCCATCAAGTATGTGTATCTATAGATTATTGTCTCTCTTAAAGATCACTGGTGATCTTTTATTGCACTTGGGCTTTCTTTTTTTCTTTGTTTCTTTGTGTCTGGGTTACGCAATATTGGGTCTATACCTTCCAGACCATGGTGTATATTCTCATATCTTCTCTTTTCAATTTCTCTTCACAATACAGCATAACTATTCGCACATTCAATTTTTCTTTCTTCATTCACACACACAACGGGTGATACGTTTATACTTCTCACCGTGCTTTGGTTTGGCTCTAACTCCTTCTGTCCCATTTTAGTGTTTTTAATCTATTTTTTCTATGATGCCTTCTGTCCCACAGACATTAGGCTGTAGTGTTCGAGTTTGAGTACCCTGCACACTATAATTAGAGAAAGTGTATTTCCTACAGATGGCCCCCTGCCACTGAACTATCTGTACACACAGCACCCTGATAAAGGAATCTCCCATCCTCCAGTCACTTACGAAACGCGTGTCAGCGCTTTTTCATTGAAATATGTATTATTGATGATCTGAGTGATTTTGAATATATTGAGTATTGCTTGTTTGCTCTTGTCTGTTCCCCTTTTGTCACAATTGTTTATTGTTTATCGTTCACTTGCTTATTTGTTTTGATATTTTGTTAGGTCTTCACATGTTTTGTTAATTGTTTTATGTTCATGATGTCAATTTTTTACAGTGTTGTGGGTGGTGCTCTTTAATATATTATGTGTTAATTATCTTGTATACATGTCTCTGCTTTTCGTATGTTCATACAATGAATATATTTATGTTAAAAAAAGAAAAAGTGTTCTATCCACTGCATTTTTATATATTTTTTTAATAATAAACATCTAAAACCATTGGTCTGTTGGATAATTGTATATGGATTATGGACATATTGCTGTATTGTAAATAATTGGTTTGGAGAAGGTTTTGTTGTTAATTACCTTGTTTTTCCCCTGCTTCCTTCTCCATATGCATATAGCTCTACCAGGGGCCCTCCAGTCTTCTTTAAATTGTGTCTCTGCTTTTACCTAGTGACATGTTGCATAAAAATAAAAATACAAATACTTGAATACCTGTGTTTCAAACAGCATACTCTGTAAATTTGTGTATAAAAAGGTTTGTGTATTTCTTTTTGTTCATAATACAGGGCACATAGGTATTCACTAGTATATTTGAGGGGCTCTATAACACTTGTATACATAAGACATGTATCTCTGTGGAACCGAATGACAGAGCAGAAATGAGAAGGTTTGACCACCTATAGGAGAAGCTACCCGCTTTTTAAGCAACCGTCTTCAGATGCATAACATATGTGAGAATACATGTACAAGTAGACATATACCTCAGTCACGAGAGCATGCAGACATTTAAACTTGACAGCTTGCACTTCCCATTTGAGTAAAGAAAGAGTCAAGAGAAGTACAGAAAGAAGCAAGAGAAGTGCATAAAGAGGCAAGAGAAGTACAGAAAGAGGCAAGAAAGGAGCAGAAAGAGTCAAGAGAGGTGCAGAAAAAGGAAATCGGGGTGCAGAAAGAGGAAAGAAGGGTGCAGAAAGAAGCAAGAGATGTGCAGAAGGAAGCAAGAAAAGTGCAGAAAGAAGGAACGGAAATGCAGAAAGAGGTAAGAGAAGTGCAGAAAGAAGCAACAGAAATGCAGAAAGAGGTAAGAGAAGTACAGAAAAAGGCAAGAGAGGTGCAGAAAGAGACAAGAGAGGTGCAGAAAGAAGCAATAGAAGTGCAGTAAGAAGCACCAGAGGTGCAGAAAGAGGCAAGAAAAGTGCAAAAAAAAGCAAGCAAGGTGCAGAAAGAGGGAAGACGAGCGCAGAAGGAGGCAACAGGGGTGCATAAAGAAGCAAGAGAGGTGCAGAAAATGGGAAGAGGGGTGCAGAAAGAGGCAAGAGGGATGCAGAAAAAAGCAAGAGAGGTGCAGAAAGAAGCAAGGGAAGTGCAGAAAGAAGCAACAGAGGTGCAGAAAGAGGCAAGCGTGGTGCAGATGAGGGAAGAGAAGCGCATAAAGAAGCAACAGAGGTGCAGAAAGAGGCAAGAGAAGTGCAGAAAGAGGCAAGAGAGGTGCAGAAAAAGGCAAGAGAGATGCAGAAAGAGGCAAGAGAGGTACAGAAAGAGATAAGAGGGGTGCAGAAAGAGGGAAGGGGGTTCAGAAATAAGCAATAGAGGTGCAGAAATAAGCAATAAGGTGCAAAAAAAAGCAAGAGAATTGCAGAAAGAGGCAAAAGGGGTGCAGAAACAGGCAAGAGAAGTGCATAAAGAAGCAACAGAAATTCAGAAAGATGCAAGAGAGGCACAGAATGAGGCAAGAGAGGTGCAGAAAGAGGCAAGAGGGGTGCAGAAATAGGGACAAAAGGTGCAGTAAAAGGCATGAGGGGTATAGAAAGGAGCAAGAGAATTGCAGAAAGAACCAATAGAGATGGAGAAAGAGGCAAAAGGGTGCATAAATATTCAAGAGAAGTGCAGAAAGAAGCAACAGAGGTGCAGAAAGACATACGAGAGGTGCAGAAAGAGGCAAAAGAGGTGCAGAAAGAGGGAAGAAGGGTACAGAAAGAAGCAAGAGAGGTGCAGAAAGAGGCAACAGAGGTGAAGAATGAGGAAAGAGAGTTGCAGAAAGAAAGAAGTGAGGTGCAGAAAAAAGCAAGAGAAGTTCAGAAAGAGGCAAGAGAGGTGCATAAAGAGGCAAGTGAAGTGCGAAAACACGCAAGAGCGGTGCAGAAAGAGTCAAGAGAAGTGCAGAAAGAAGCAACAGAGGTGCAGAAGGAGGCAAGAGGATTGCAGAAAGAGGCAAGATAGTTGCAGAAACTTGCAAGAGAGGAGCAGAAAAAGGGAACAGGGATGCGGAAAGAGGCAAGAGAGGTGCAGAAACAGACAAGAGAGGTGCAGAAAGAAGGAACAGGGGTGCAGACAGAGGCAAGAGAGGTGCAGAAAGAGGGAAGAGGGGTGCACAAAGAGGCACGAAGGTTGCAGAGAGAAGCAAGACAGGTGCAGAAAGAAGAAAGAGAAGTGCAGAAATAAGCAACAGAAGTACAGAGAGAGGCAAGTGGGGTGCAGAAAGAGGCAAGAGAAGTGCTGAAATAAGAAACAGAGGTGCAGAAAGAGGTATGAAAAGTGCAGAAAGAAGCAACAGAAGTGCAGAAAGAGGCAACAGAAGTGTAGAACAAGCATTTGCAATGCAATAGGTCTAGCATTTATGCAAGTTTGAGCTATTGGCATTGTAAATGACAATGCCTTTTATTTATGTTTTGGTTTTTAAAACATAAATAAAAAGCCTTGTCATTTACAATGCTAATAGCTTAAACTCTCACAAAAACAAGACCTATTGCATTGTAAATGCTAGTGTTATTAAAGCTGCCTTTCTTTTTCAAACCGAACCCCGTGAAATCTGGAGTTGTGGCGCTGGGAAATAAAGGGGGACATCTGGACACTGTATGCCGTCAAGTTCCTACACTCCACATTTTTATTACTGACTATGGCGTTGGGCCACCCCTTAGGCCTCATCAACGGCAAAGCATTTCACACAATACATTAATGAGCACAGCGCAAAACGGATTCTGTGGTTGCCGGACCTGGCCAGACTGAAGGTGGAGATAGAAGTGACTATCCGCCTCAGGCACACATCATGTGTTGTGCCTACACAACTACAGCTCACAGCTCCAGCCTCGCTGTGCAGTGGTAAACACAGTAAAGGGACAAACAAGTGGGCAGAAGAGGCGAGCATCACAAAAAATTAATCAAGTTGCGGGAGACGCCCGTCCGTTGTGATTTTATTTAAATAAAATAAAACAAGTTTCCGCTGCAAGCTACCAAGTCTCGTCGTTTAGTAAATATTGCCCCAGTCTAATTTGCTCATTAACAAAGCTTAGCGGATGTAGGGAGGGGAGGGAACATTTGGTAACAGTTAGGAAGGAACATTTGGTGGTGAGATGTTGAACATGCAATACATCACGTTCCTGAACAAGGCTCAGGACATAAAACATAAACATTCTCAAGTAAAGTGAAAGAAGGCAAGCTCGGGGGAATGCGTCCTTTAAAGACTCTTAAAAAGTTACACCGTTTTAGAAGGGGGGGGCAAACAGAAAAATACAATAAGCTAGAACTTACCAGAGAACGGATTATGACGGTTCCAAGTGCATCTTTGTTGAGTAAAATGTCCACATTAGGCAGAAAGCCTGGGGCGCCGTTTCACTTGCTTGGGTCGGTCCTGCTGGGCTCTTGAAACCTCCCCTGCAGCATCTGACATTCTGGTGATTTTGCTCGATTTTTCTTCTGGTTGGTACTACATCTTTCACTTTTTTAGCATTCTTTTTTTCTGGAAAGTGATTTGAGTGTCCTGGAAGAGGGGGGAGCGGGGAATGGGACACTCACCCCAGCCCCACTTTGTGCCAATTGTGACAGAACCTGGATGTACATCGCCCCCTCCCAACCCTCCCCTCTGGTATGTGCCCTGTTGCCAGGCAGATAATCCCACGGCTCTCCGGGCTGGTGTGTTTTGAAAGTTTCGAACGACCTTCCCCTAATTCCCCCGAGCAAAAAACAAGCGCAGGGAGCAGAAATACAAGCAAGGGGGGCAGGTAAGCAAGCACTGACACAGGCAGGAGAAAAGTAGCCGACAGGAAAAACAAGCATTGGTACAGGACAAGGAAAACATTCAGTGGCATAGTGTCTGTGGTGGAGGCAGCGGGGAAACTCCAGTTGGCACGGTGAGCACAAACGCAGTGCCACGGGCACCAGGAAAAAAACAGATACACTGAGCTGCGGAACAAACACTGTCTGGCCTTGGGACAAAAACAACCATATGTAGAGGCAGCAGGGAAACTCGCACTGGCACGGAGAGAGGAAAGAAACCAAGTGCACAAGAACCAAATAAACGGGGTCTACACGCTGACTAAATAATACACACTGGCACCAAAACAAAAAGCGCATTGGCACAGGGATTATGAAAGCAAGTCTCGGCATCGCCTCGACATACTGTGATAAAAAATGAATGAGACCTTGTGTAATGTAACTTGTGCTCATGTAAAGCACTCGAGTACCTTCCAGTCAAGTTCGCGCGATATAAAACTGCACAAAGAAATATAAACTAGCTCTCGCCATTGCGCAAAGACAGCCACTTGTTTATATTTGCATCGCGCTTTCACTTCAAGTGAAAGCGCAATGCAAAAATAAACACGGGGCTGCCATTGCCAAAGCGATTGAAAAAACATAGTGCTGCTTACAGACATGAAGGAGACCATGTAACGCCGCAAGTGAAATATCCAGTCGGGATGGGCCGTCCAAAAAGGAGACAGGGCGGTAACAAAGAAGCCTCATTTTCAATCGGAGGCCAGCGTTTAGCATAAACGATGACGCCAGCCAATAGAAATGATGGGCGGGGCTTCAAGTCCCCTTCTGAAATCTACCCGATTACAATGAGCCTCACAGAGCGAGCAGCGCATGCGCGCTGCCTCGCAGGTCTGCGAGACCTAAAAAGGCAAGAGGGGTGAACAAAGAGACAAGAGACATGCACAAAGAGACAAGAGAGGTACATAAAAAGGGAAGGCGAGTGCAGAAAGAGGCAACAGGGGTGCAGAAAGAAGCAAGAGAGGTGCAGAAATAGGCAACACAGGTGCAGAAAGAACCAACAGAGGTGCAGAAAGAGGCAACAGAAGTGCAAAAAAAGGCAAGAGAGGTACAGAAAGAGGGAAGAGGAGTGCAGAAAAAGGCAAGAGAGGTGCAGAAAGAGGCAAGAGGGGTGCAGAAAAACCAACAGAGGTGCAGAAAGAGGCAAGAGGGTGCATAAAGAGGCAAGTGAAGTGTAGAAAGAAGCAACAGAGGTGCAGAAAGAGGCAACAGAAGTGCAGAAAAAGGCAAGAGAGGTACACCAAGAGAAAAGGGAGGTGCACAAAGAGATAAGAGAGGTGCATAAAGAGGGAAGACAAGTGCAGAAAGAGGCAACAGGGGTGCAGAAAGACGCAAGAGAGGTTCAGACAGAAGCAAGAGAAGTGCAGAAAAAAGAAACAGAGGTGCATAAACAGGCAAGAGAAGTACAGAAAGAGGCAAGATAGGTACAGAAAGAGGGAAGAGGGGTGCAGAAACAGGCAAGAGAGGTGCAGAAAGAGGCAAGAGAGGTGCAGAAAGAACCAAGAGAGGTGCAGAAAGAACCAACAGAGGTGCAGAAAGAGGCAGGGTGAAGTGCAGAAAGAAGCAACAGAGGTGCAGAAAGAGGCAAGAGAGGTACACAAAGAGAAAAGGGAGGTGCGGCAAAAGGGATACAGAAAGAAGCAACAGAGGTGCAGAAAGTGGCAAGAGAGGTACAGAAAAAGGGAAGAGGGGTACAGAAAATGGCAAGAGAGGTGCAGAAAGAGGCAAGAGAGGTGCAGAAAGAACCAACAGAGGTGCAGAAAGAGGCAAGAGGGTGCAGAAAGAGGCAGGAGAGGTGCAGAAAGAGGGAACAGGGATGCAGAAAGAGGCAAGAGAGGTGCAGAAAGAGGGGTGCAGAAAGAAGCAAGAGAGGTGCAGCAAAAGGGATACAGAAAGAAGCAACAGAGGTGCAGAAAGTGGAAGGAGAGGAACAGAAACAGGCAAGTGAAGTGCAGAAAGAGTTAAGAGAAGTGCTGAAAGAAACGACAGAGGTGCAGAAAGAAGCAAGAGAAGTGATGAAAGAGACACGAGAGTTGCAGAAACAGGCAAGTGAGGTGGAAAAACACACAAGAGGGGTACAGAAAGAGGCAAGAGAAGTGCAGAAAGAGGCAAGAGAGTTGCAGAAACATGCAAGAGAGATGCAGAAAAAGGGAACAGGGGTTCAGAAAGAGGCAAGAGAGGTGCAGAAACAGGCAAGAGACGTGCAGAAAGAGGGAACATGGGTGTAGACAGAGGTAAGAGAGGTGCAGAAAGAAGGAAAATGGATGCAGAAAGAGGCAAGAGAGCTGCAGAAAGAGGAAAGAGAGATGCACAAAGAGGTAAGCGAGGTGTAGAAAGAAGCAAGACAGGTGCAGAAAGAAGAAAGAGAAGTGCAGAAAGAAGCTAAAGAAGTACAGAGAGAGGCAAGAAGGGTGCAGAAAGGGGCAAGAGAAGTGCTGAAAGGAGCAACAGAGGTGCAGAAAGAGGCAAGAAAAGTGCAGAGAGAAGCAACAGAGGTACAGAAAGAGGCAACAGAAGTGCAGAAAAATTCAAGAGAGGTACAAAAAGTGACAAGAGAGGTGCACAAAGAGGTAAGAGAGGTGCATAAAGAGGGAAGACGAGTGCAGAAAGGGGTAACAGGGGTGAAGAAAGAACCAAGAGAGGCTCAGAAAGAAGCAAGAGAAGTGCAGAAAAAAGAAACAGAGGTGCATAAACAGGCAAGAGAAGAGCAGAAATAGGTGAGAGAGGACAGAAAGAGGGAAGAGGGGTGCAGAAAGAGGCAAGAGATGTGCAGAAAGAACCAACAGAGGTGCAGAAAGAGGCAAGGGGGTACATAAAGAGGCAAGAGAAGTGCAGAAAGGAGCAACAGAGGTGCATAGAGACGCAAGAGAGGTGCAGAAAAAGGCAAGAGAAGTGCAGAAAGAGGCAAGAGAAGTGCTGAAAAAAGCAACAGAGTTGCAGAACGACACAAGAGAGGTGCGGAAAGAGGCAAGAGAGGTGCGGAAAGAGTGAATAAGGGTGCAGAAAGAAGCAAGAGATATGCAGAAAGAGGCAACAGAGGTTAAGAAAGAGGGAAGAGGGGTGGATAAAGAGGCAAGAGAGGTGCAGAAAAAAGCAAGAGAGGTACAGAAAGAAGTAGGAGAAGTGAAGAAAGAAGCAACAGGGATGCAGAAAGAGGCTAAATCGGTGCAGAATGAGGCAAGAGTAGTGCAAAAAGAAGCCAAATAAAAGCAGAGAGAGGCAAGAGAAGTGCAGAAAAAAGGAGAACGAGTGCAGAAACAGGCAGGAGATGTAAAGAAAGAGGGAAGAGGGGTGCAGAAAGAAGCAACAGGGGTGCAGAAAGAGGCTAGATGGGGGCAGAAAGAGGCAAGAGAGGTGCAGAATGAGGCAAGAATACTGCAGAAAGAGGCAAAGGAGGTGCAGAAACAGGCAAAAGAAGTGCAGAAGCAAGAGATGTGCAGAAAGAAGCAAGAGAAGTGCAGAAAGAACCAACAGAGGAGCAGAAAGAGGCAAGGGGGTACTTAAAGAGGCAAGAGAGGTGCAGAAAGGAGCAACAGAGGTGCAGAGAGATGCAAGAGAGGTGCAGAAACAGCAAGAGAAGTGCAGAAAGAGGCAAGAGAAGTGCTGAAAGAAGCAACAGAGTTGCAGAATGACACAAGAGAGGTGCAGAAAGAGGCAAGAGAGGTGCGTAAAGAAGGAAGAAGGGTGCAGAAAGAAGAAAGAGATATGCAGAAAGAGGCAACAGAGGTTAAGAAAGAGGGAAGAGGGGTGCAGAAAGAGGCAAGAGGGGTGCAGAAAAAAGCAACAGAGGTACAGAAAGAAGTATAAGAAGTGAAGAAAGAAGCAACAGGGGTGCAGAAAGAGGCTAAATGGGTGCAGAATGAGGCAAGAGTTGCAGAACGACAGAAGAGAGGTGCAGAAAGAGGCAAGAGAGGTGCGGAAAGAGGGAAGAACGGTGCAGAAAGAAGCAAGAGATGCAGAAAGAGGCAACAGAGGTTAAGAAAGAGGGAAGAGGAGTGCAGAAAGAGGCAAGAGGGGTGCAGAAAAAAGCAAGAGAGTTACAGAAAGAAGTATGAGTAGTGCAGAAAGAAGCCACAGAAATGCAGAAAGAGGCAAGAGAAGTGCAGAAAAAGGGAGAACGATTGCAGAAACAGGCAGGAGAGGTGCAGAAAGAGGGAACAGGGGCACAGAAAGAGGCAAGTTAGGTGCAGAAAGAGGGAAGAGGGGTGCACAAAGAGGCAAGAGAGGTGCAGAAAGAGGCAAGTAGGGTGCAGAAAGAGGCAAGAGAGTTTCAGAAACAGGCAATAGAAGTGCAGAAAGAGGTAAGAGAAGTGCTGAAAGAAGAAACAGAAGTGCAGAAGGAATCAAGATAAGTGATGACAGAAACAAGAAAGTTGCAGAAAGAAACAAGAGAGGTGCAGAAAAAGCAAGAGAAGTTCAGAGAGAGGCAAGTGAGGTGCAGAAAGAGGCAGGGGAGGGGCAGAAAGAGGCAACTGAAGTGCAAAAACACACAAGAAGGATGCAGAAACAGTCAAGATAAGTGCAGAAAGAAGCAACAGAGATGCAGAAGGAGGCAAGAGAACTGCAGAAAGAGGCAAGATAGTTACAGAAACATGCAAGAGAGGAGCAGAAAAAGGGAACAGGGGTGCAGAAAGAGGCAAGAGAGGTGCAGAAATAGAGAAGAGAGGTGCAGAAAGAGGGAACAGGGGTGCAGACATAGTCAAGAGAGGTACAGAAAGAGGAAAGACTGGTGCAGAAAGAGGAATGAGAGGTGCAGAAAGAGGGAAGAGGGGTGCACAAAGAGGCAAGAGGGGTGCAGAAAGAAGCAAGACAGGTGCAGAAAGAAGAAAGAGAAGTGTAGAAAGAAGCAACAGAAGTACAGAGAGAGGCAAGAGGGGTACAAAAAGAGGCAAGAGAAGTGCTGAAAGAAGCAATAAAGGTGCAGAAAGAGGTAAGAAAAGTGCAAAAGAAGGAACAGAGGTGCAAAAAGTGGCAACAGAAATGTAGAAAAAATCAAGAGAATTGCACAGAGAGACAAGAGAGGTACATAAAGAGAAAAGAGAGGTGCAGAAAAAGCAAAGGCGAGTGCAGAAAGAGGCAACAGGGGTGCAAACAGAAGCAAGAGAGGTGCAGAAAGAAGCAAGAGAAGTACAGAAAAAAGAACTAGAGGTGCATACATAGGCAAGAGAAGTGAAGAAAGAGGCAAGAGAGGTACAGAAAGAGGGAACAGTTGTGCAGAAAGAGGCAAGAGAGGTGCAGAAAGAGGCAAGAGAGGTGCAGAAAGAGGCAAGAGAGGTGCAGAAAGAGGCACAAGAGGTATTGAAAGAGGGAAGAAGGGTACAGAAAGAAGCAAGAGAGGTGCAGAAAGAACCAAGAGAAGTACAGAAAAAAGCAAGAGATGTGCGGAAAGAGGCAATAGGTGTTCAGAAAGAGGCAAGAGAGGTGCAGAAAGAGGGAAGACGAGTGCACAAAGTGGCAACAGTGGTGCAGAAAGAAGCAAGAGAAGTGCATAAAGAAGCAACAGAGGTGCAGAAAGAGGCAAGAGAAGTGCAGAAAGAGGCAAGAGGTACAGAAAGAGGCAAGAGAGGTAAAGAAAGAGGGAAGAGGGGTGCAGAAAGAGGCAACAGGGGTGCAGAAAGAGGCTAGATGGGGCAGAAAGAGGCAAGAGAAGCACAGAAAGAAGCAACAGAGGTGCAGAATGAGGCAAGAGAACTGCAGAAAGAGGCAAAAGAGGTGCAGAAACAGGCAAAAGAGGTGCAGAAGCAAAAGATGTGCAGAAAGAAGCAAGAGAAGTGCAGAAAGAAGCAACAGAGGTGCAGAAAGAGGCAAGAGGGGTGCAGAAAGAGGCAAGAGAGGTGCAGAAAGAGGCAAGAGAAGTGCAGAAAGAAGCATCAGAGGTGCAGAAAGAGGGATGAGAGGTACAGAAACAGGCAGGAGAGGTGCACAAAGAGGGACAAGTGGTGCAGACAGAGGCAACAGAGGTGTAGAAAGAAGCAAGAGTAGTGCAGAAAGAGGCAAGAGAGGTGCAGAAAGATGCAAGTGAAGTGCCAAAAGACACAAGAGATGTGCAGAAAGAGGCAAGTGAGGTGCTGAAACAGGCAAGAGGAAGGCAGAAAGAAGAAAGAGAAATGTAGAAAGAAGCAACAAAGGTACAGAAGGAGGTAAGAGAACTACAGAAAGAAGCAAAAGAGTTGCAGAAACAGGCAGGAGAGGTGCAGAAAGAGGAAACAGAGGTGCAGAAAGAGGCAAGAGAAGTGCATAAAGAAGATACAGAAATGCAGAAAGACACAAGAAAGGTACATAACGAGGCAAGAGAAGTACAGAAAGAGGCAAGAGAGGTGCAGACATATGGAAGAGAGGTGCACTAAGAGGCATGAGGGGTACAGGAAGAAGCAAGAGAGGTACCGAAAGAAGCAAGAGAAGTGCAGTAAGAAGCAACAGATGTTCAGAAAGAGGCAAGAGAGGCGCAGAGACAGGCTGGAGAGGTGCACAAATAGGGACCAGTCATTCAGAAAGATGCAACAGAGATGTAGAAAGAAGCAAGAGAAGTGCAGAAAGAGGGAAGACAAGTGTAGAAAGTGGCAATAGAAGTGCAGAAAGAGTCGAGAGGTACAGACAGAGGCAAGAGATGTGCAGAAAGAAGCAATAGAGGTGCAGAAAGAGGAACCAGTAGTTCAGAAAGAGACAAGAGAAGTGACAAAAGAAGCAACAGAAATGCAGAAAGACACAAGAAAGGTACAGAACGAGGCAAGAGAGGTAAAGAAAGAGGGAAGAGGGGTGCAGAAAGAGGAAACAGGGGTGCAGAAAGAGGCTAGATGGGGCAGAAAGAGGCAAGAGAAGTGCAGAAAGAAGCAACAGAGGAGCAGAAGGAGTCAAGAGAACTGCAGAAAGAGGCAAGAGAGGTGCAGAAAGAGGAAGGAAGGGTGCAGAAAGAGGCAAGAGAAGTGCAGAAAGAAGCAACAGAAATGCAGAAAAACACAAGAAAGGTACAGAACAAGGCAAGAGAGGTACAAAAAGAGGCAAGAGAGGTGCAGACATAGGGAAGAGAGGTACAGTAAGAGGCATTAGGGGTACAGAAAGAAGCAAGAGAGGTACAGAAAGAAGCAGGAGAAGTGCAGTAAGAAGCAACAGAGGTGCAGAAAGAGGCAAGAGAGGTGAGGAAACAGGTAGGAGAGATGCACAAAGAGGGACCAGTGGTGCGGAAAGAGGCAACAGAGGTGAAGAAAGAAGCAAGAGAAGTGCAGAAAGAGGGAAGACGAGTGTAGAAAGTGGCAACAGTGGTGCAGAAAGAGGCAAGTGAAGTGCAAAAAGAGGCAAGAGGTACAGAAAGAGGCAAGAGAGGTAAAGAAAGAGGGAAGAGGGGTGAAGAAAGAGGAAACAGGGGTGCAGAAAGAGGCTATATGGGGCAAAAAGAGGCAAGATAAGTGCAGAAAGAAGCAACAGAGGAGCAGAAGGAGGCAAGAGAACTGCAGAAAGAGGCAAGAGAGGTGCAGAAAGAGGCAAGAGAGGTACAGAAAGAGGTAAAAGGGGTGCAGAAAAGGGCAAGATGGGTTCAGAAAGAAACAATAGAGGTGCAGAAAGAAGCAATAGAGGTGCATAAAGAAGAAAGAGAATTGCAGAAAGAGGCAACAGAGGTGCAGAAAGAGGCAAGAAGGGTGCAGAAAGAGGCAAGAGAAGTGCAGAAAGAAGCAAAAGAAATGCAGAAAGACACAAGAAAGGTACAGTACGAGGCAAGAGAGGTTCAGAAAGAGGCAAGAGAGGTGCAGACATAGGGTAGAGAGGTGCAGTAAGAGGCATGAGGGGTACAGGAAGAAGCAAGAGAGGTACAGAAAGAAGCAGGAGAAGTGCAGGAAGAAGTAACAGAGGTGCAGAAAGAGGCAAGAGAGGCGCAGAAACAGGCAGGAGAGGTGCACAAATTGGGACCAGTCGTGTATAAAGATGCAACAGAGATGTAGAAAGCAGCAAAAGAAGTGTAGAAAGAGGGAAGACGAGTGTAGAAAGTGGCAGGAGAAGTGCAGAAAGAGGCAAGAGGTACAGAATGAGGCAAGAGATGTGCAGAAAGAAGCCAGAGAAGTGCAGAAAGAAGCAACAGAGGTACAGAAAGAGGCAAGAGGGGTGCAGAAAGAGGCAAGAGAAGTGCAGAAAGAAGCAACAGAGTTGCAGAAAGAGGCAAAAGAGGTACAGAAACAGGCAGGAGAGGTGCAGAAAGAGGAACCAGTGGTGCAGAAAGAGACAAGAGAAGTGCCGAAAGAAGCAACAGAAATGCAGAAAGACACAAGAAAGGTGCAGAATGAGGCAAGAGAGGTAAAGAAAGAGGGAAGAGGGGTGCAGAAAGAGGAAACAGTTGTGCAGAAAGAGGCTATATGGGGCAAAAAGAGGCAAGAGAAGTACAGAAAGAAGCAACAGAGGAGCAGAAGGAGACAAGAGAACTGCAGAAAGAGGCAAGAGAGGTGCATAAAGAGGCAAGAGAGGTGCAGAAAGAGGGATTAGGGGTGCAGAAAAGGGCAAGATGGGTTCAGAAAGAAACAATAGAGGTGCAGAAAGAAGCAATAGAGGTGCAGAAAGAAGCAAGAGAATTGCAGAAAGAAGCAACAGAGGTGCAGAAAGAGGAAGGAAGGGTGCAGAAAGAGGCAAGAGAAGTGCAGAAAGAAGCAACAGAAATGCAGAAAAACACAAGAAAGGTACAGAACGAGGCAAGAGAGGTACAGAAAGAGGCAAGAGAGGTGCAGACATAGGGAAGAGAGGTACAGTAAGAGGCATTAGGGGTACAGAAAGAAGCAAGAGAGGTGTAGGAGAGTAGGATCTGCTTCACATGGGTACCCCCACTTTTTGCTGATGCTTCACTGTTATTCGACTTTAGTCTGGCTGGGGCCCTGCTAATCAGAACCCCAGCCTAGCTGCTTCCTCTCTAAAATGGTTTCCATGTGCCTTAGGCACATCTCTGATTGGAATCTGGAGTGCCCTTATAATTCCCTAGTATATGGTATACTATGTACCCAGGGCATAGGTACCTCAGAGGCCTGCCAGGGGCTGAAGCATGTATTGTGCCACTCCTGGAAGGCCAGCCAAAAGGACACCACAGGTCTGCTACTGCAGCCTGGGTAAGGTGGTGCGTGCACCCCTTACTGTGATATAGGCTACCTATATCACTACATATATACACACATATAAACCTATAAGTCACTCATATGGCAGGCCTTATCAATCCTGAAGGCAGAGTGCGTGGTTCCTATGTGAGAGGGTGCCCCTGCATGAGCTGGGCCCCTCTGCAGCATTCGGAGACCCTTCTCTGATGCTGTTTGTAGTGCAGCCCGACCATATACTCTTAAGCGCATTATAACCTCGCGTTAAATGCTAACTTTGGGATGGCTGCACAGAAACATTTCGTGTTTGGTGTCAAACATCTTGGAATACTACCCCCCCCCGCCAGTTCTGGTGGCGGGGGTAGCATTCCACCCTTCTAGAGGGAGAGACATGTACACACCGGTATACCCGGTACTGACTTTCCAGAGCCCTGGCATCACAAAATGGATGCCGCTGCCACAGACACGAGTCTGGCCTCCTGCTGCTGACCGAAACTCTGGCAGGGGAGGCCTGGACAAAAGGTTTCCTGTCCCAGGGAGGGGTAACCACCTCCCCAGACGGGATAGTGTGTATTGGGGCTGGGCGGGAGCACTCTCTGGTGCTTTGAAGTCCTGCACTGGGGGCACATTTGGCATACCCCAGTTCAAACCGGCTCAGGGGCTTCCAGCCCCTGCTCTGGCGCAAAACTGGACAAAGGGAAAGGGGTGTAACCACCCCTCTGCCCTGACCCTCCCATAGGTGGGGCCACAGAGTATGTCCAACCCCTACCTTAGTATAAGTATGGGACCCCAGTCCTTAGGACTTTAGATTTACCTGGACGAAACTCTGACACAGAATCCTGGACCTTCGATGCTCTACTTCAAGATTAGAGGACTGAAGAATCTCCCTTGGGGTCAAGGAGTGACTCCCCTGCTTGGCAGGCACCAACAAAGCAATTCTCCAGTCTGCATCGCTGAAGCTCCCGCCGGATGCCAAAGTCTTTACATCACCAGAGGTAGATTTCCTGGATTCCCCGAGGCTACCCTGAGTCCCCAGCAGAGCTGAGGCCCGTGGCTATCATGGGTAATGTGGAACCTTGACCCCTGGACACCGCATACTTTTGTAAGTGCATCCTCTTATGGGTCTCCCACAAAGTTGTGCATTGGGCTCCAAGTAGCCCCAGCCTCCAGCACCGACTGCACCGAAGATCACTGGCCTCCACTCCACGAGTGTCCTGTGAGCCAGCTCCACGTGCGTCAACTCGAGGCCCCTTTGCGGTCGCTAGTCCATTGGCTAGTAGGCCCTCCCGAAGGCCAATCTTCTTCTGCTTGGGTTCCCTGGTTGCTCCAGGAGTGCCCTGACTTACCCTTGCTGGGTGAGTCCCACAGACCTTGCTGGTCTGCACCATTGTCCTTCTTCCATTTCCACAAGACTTGCCGTCGCCAAGGCTTGTTGGGTCCAATCTGGTCGCCGACATGCCTGCAATCGACAAAAGTCGTTGGACAGCTGGAATCCAGCTCCTAGTTGCCCTCGACACCTCCTGGACCTCGTGGCTGAAGAGTCAAGATGACCATCAACCTACCTGAAGCACTCAACATCGGTGGGCATCTGCTCATCGCCTTCCTGGTCACTGGCTAGTGACTCAGACTCTGTCCCCTCTGCTTTCAGGTTCTTCAGATCTTTGATCCACCTTTGGATCCACCCGAACACTTTCGACTTGGCCGCCAGCAGCACTTTGCAGCAGATCGCCATTGAAAACGACGACGAAACCCGACCCCGAAAGACACCTATGCACCCGGCTCCCCTGGGTGAGGTAACTCAAGTACTCCGGTGCTCCCGTGGGTATTGACACTAGAACACCCTAGTTCTAACAGGGTTTGCTCCAAGTCCTCCTCTAAGTGTCCCTTTTCTTTTAAATTCCAACCGCGACTTTCCCCATAGAAGTCAACGGCGATTCGCGGCTGTGTTCATACACTGCACGCGTCCCCCGTGGGTCCCCTGTGTCACTACCTTGGGTGGTTCCTTGTGGTCCAAGCACTTCTACAGGCTCTAGGCCCTGTGTCTAGCTCAGTCGTGGTTCTTATACCACTTTATTGGTATATGGTTTGAGTACGCCCCTAGGGCTCAAACGTGTATTTGTGCTATTACTGTAGATAACTAACTTATAACTTATGTACTTCGAACTCTAGCCTCATAAAGAGACTAGAGGGGTGTGTTTAGCAATAAATACATATATTTTGAATATATACCTGGTGTGGTCCTCTTTCATTTGGTCACTCAAGAGATTATAGACTGGTAAAACAAGCTGCTTTACATTCCTTCAAGACTTAGCCTGAAGGCTGCTCTCCATAGCTACCACTAGGATAGCTTTCAATAAAGGTTGTCTTTAACCTATCTCCAATAAGGGGTTGTTTGGACTGGTGCAAGGTGCCCACTATAATTAGTGGACAGCATATGCCAGGCCAACTTCTCACATTGGTGTGCAGCGTGTGGGATTCCAGCTTGCTATTGTTTTACCAGATAATCTCAATTGAATTGATCAACTGAAAACCACTAAGGGTACCTAAGGTACATATAAATCAAGCTTAGTAATACAGTAAGTTCTACTGAACTTAGAGTTGTGTGTTAAGGGATAGCACACCCTTTCTACAACTCAAGAGAGTTTAGTAGGCCACACTAGAGTAGGTAGTGCATACACCACACCTCACTAGTAATGTCTTCAAAGCCAGGACCCAGTGAGTCCTCGCCAGAAGCCAGTGGGCTTCTTCCCTCCAAGTATGATAAACTCCCATTCTTGGAATTGAGAGCATTATGCAATACTAGGAAGTTGAAGGCAGGCAAAAGTGCCAGCACCCAACACCTCAGGGAGGTGTTACTAGCTGATGATCTCAGCAGGCCCATAGGGTCTGAAGGGGTAGGCAAAGAGGGTGGGGCAGAAGATGAGGAAGGGGCCAGGGGTGAAGAAACCCAGCCCCCTCTGAAACTGGCCAGGAAGGTGAAAATGACCTTGTCCTGGAAAACCCAATTCCTCCTGTGGGGGAGGAGGAGGAGGATCAGAATGACCTCCCCTTTGTCTCCCCAGGAAGAGTACTGAGTGTGCCCAGAAGGTCTAGGTCTCCTTCTCAGGAGTCCAACCACTCTGATACCTCAATAGGGACCTCTGTCTCCTCTCATAGGAGCGAATCCTCTCATGAAAGGAGAAAGAGACTGATTCAGTATGAGCAAGCCCAGCTTGAACTCAGAAAACAGCAATTGGCTATAGACAGGGAGTCTGTAGATCTCTATAGAGAGAGACAAAAGATGGGACTAGAGTCCCATGGTGGCAGCAGTTTCCCCAAAGATAGGGAAAGGTCTTATGACCATAGAAACCTGAGAAAGATTGTCCCTCCCTACCAGAGTGGGGATGACATCCACAAATGGATAACTGCTCTAGAGGGCCTGTAAAGTACAGAGGGTCCCTCAGGAGCAGTGGGCAGCAATCTTGTGGCTCTCCTTTGCAGACAAAGGTAGAGACAAGCTCCTCACTGTTAGAGAGGAGGATGCTGATAATTACAAAGTCTTGAAGAGTGCTCTAATTGATGGGTTTGGCCTAACCACTGAACAATACAGGTTAAAGTTCAGGGATACCCAAAAAGCACAGACTCAAGACTGGGTGGACTTTGTTGATTGTTCTGCCAAGGCTCTGGAAGGTTGGCTATTGGGCAGTAAGGTGTGTGACTTCACAGGATTGTACAATCTGATCATGAGGGAGCAGATTCTTAATAACTTTCAAAATCAGCTGTTGCATCAGCACCTGGTGGACTCTGATCTGACCTCTCCCCAAGAATTGGGAAAGAAGGCAGACAAATGGGTCAGAACCAGGGTGAGGCAGAAGGTACAGAACCAAGGTGGTGACCCTAAGAAGCAAGATTCGAAAAACTCTGATAAGGGTGGGGAGAAGGGTAAAGATCAAAAGTCTTCACAAGGCCCCCAAAAATCTTCTTCAGGTGGGGATTCACAGTCTAACAAAGGGAAAGACCAAAGGAAACCATGGTGCAAGGTCTGTAAGCAAAAGACCCACTGGACCAGTGATTGCACCAAGTCCAAAGACTCTACTCCAGCCCCCACCAATGCCCCTAAGGCACCTGCTCCCCCTAGTGCAGTTACAGTTGGTGGTGGGACTACACAAGCCAAGGGTTTAGTAGGGTTGACCCTGGGTAAGGAGATGAGCTCTGACCTAGTCAGAGAACTCACTCAGGATGTCCTAGTCTGTGATGGAGGCATGGATGTGACCTCTTCTGCGAGTCCCAGTAATCTGGGCAAGTACAGGCAACATCCCTTAATCAATGGAAAAGAGGCTTTGGCATTTACGGACACAGGGGCAAGTGTCACCATGGTGACACAAGACCTTGTGAATCCTGGGCAGATTATACTTGGTGAAATGTACCAAGTGACCAATGCTAGCAACGTCAGAACAGACCATACTCTGGCAGTTGTTAACTTCTCCTGGGGAGGGGTAACTGGCCTTAAGAAGGTTGTGGTAAGTGCAGACCTACCCATTGAATGCTTGCTTGGCAATGACTTAGAAACTTCAGCTTGGGCAGAAGTGGAGCTCAGGACCCATGCAGAAATGCTGGGGATCCCTGCAGATGTGTTTGCTGTGACCAGGTCCCAAGCCAAAATGTCTAACACTGAACAGGCCTTGGATTCTGGAATAATGGACCAAGTGCCCTCCAAGAAGAGGAGTAGTAGGGTAAAGGCAGTGCCTTCCCCCTTGGCTCAGAAGGAAGATCAGTCTCTTGAGGGGATGATCTCAGTCCTGAGGAAGGAACTGTCCCAGAGGAGCTTGAACCTGACCAGGTTGAGTTCTTGGGGACAGGGGCCCTTCCAGGTCAGATCTGAGCCAGGAGCAGCAGAGCTGCCCCTCTCTTGAACCCCTCAGACAGCAAGCTGCTGCTGAGGCTGCTGGGAAAGCTAGTGGTCCCCATACAGTGTATTGGGATGATGGACTCTTGTACTCAGAGTGTAGAGACCCCAAGCCTGGTGCCACCAGGAGGTTGGTTATACCTCTGAAGTTCAGGGGCTTCCTATTGACCCTAGCCCATGACATTCCCTTAGCAGGTCACCTGGGCCTGGGTGAGGTAACTTGAGTACTCCGGTGCTCCCGTGGGTATAGACACTAGAACAGCCTAGTTCTCAAAGGGTTTGCTCCAAGTCCTCCTCTAAGTGTCCCTTTTCTTTTAAATTCTAATCGCGACTTTCCCCATAGAAGTTAATGGTGGTTCGCGGTTGTGTTCATACACTGCACGCGTCCCCCGTGGGTCCCCTGTGTCACTGCCTTGGGTGGTTCCTTGTGGTCCAAGCACTTCTACAGGCTCTAGGCCTTGTGTCTAGCTCAGTCGTGGTTCTTATACCACTTTATTGGTATATGGTTTGAGTACGCCCCTGGGGCTCAAACGTGTATTTGTGCTATTACTGTAGATAACTAACTCATAACGTATGTACTTCGAACTCTAGCCTCATAAAGAGACTAGAGGGGTGTGTTTAGTAATAAATACATATATTTTGAATATATACCTGGGGTGGTCCTCTTTCATTTGGTCACTCAAGAGATTATAGACTGGTAAAACAAGCTGCTTTACATTCCTTCAAGACTTAGCCTGAAGGCTGCTCTCCATAGCTACCACTAGGATAGCTTTCAATAAAGGTTGTCTTTAACCTATCTCCAATAAGGGGTTGTTTGGACTGGTGCAAGGTGCCCACTATAATTAGTGGACAGCATATGGCAGGCCATCTTCTCACAAGAGGTACAGAAAGAAGCAGGATAAGTGCAGTAAGAAGCAACAGAGGTGCAGAAAGAGGCAAGAGAGGTGAGGAAACAGGCAGGAGAGATGCACAAAGAGGGACCAGTGGTGCGGAAAGAGGCAACAGAGGTGAAGAAAGAAGCAAGAGAAGTGCAGAAAGAGGGAAGACGAGTGCAGAAAGTGGCAAAAGTGGTGCAGAAAGAGGCAAGTGAAGTGCAGAAAGAGGCAAGAGGTACAGAAAAGAGGCAAGAGAGGTAAAGGAAGAAGGGCGCAGAAAGAGGAAACAGAGGTGCAGAAAGAGGCTATTTGTGGCAAAAGAGGCAAGAGAAGTGTAGAAAGAAGCAACAGAGGAGCAGAAGAGGCAAGAGAACTGCAGAAAGAGGCAAGAGAGGTGCAGAAAGAGGCAAGAGAGGTGCAGAAAGAGGGAAGAGGGTGCAGAAAAGGGCAATATGGGTTCAGAAAGAAACAATAGAGGTGCAGAAAGAAGCAATAGAGGTGCAGAAATAACAAGAGAATTGCAGAAAGAAGCAACTGAGGTGCAGAAAGAGGCAAGAAGGGTGCAGAAAGAGGCAAGAGAAGTGCAGAAAGAAGCAACAGAAATGCAGAAAGACTCAAGAAAAGGTACAGTACAAGGCAAGAGAGGTACAGAAAGAGGCAAGAGAGGTGCAGACATAGGGAAGAGAGGTGCAGTAAGAGGCATGAGGGGTACAGGAAGAAGCAAGAGAGGTACAGAAAGAAGCAGGAGAAGTGAAGTAAGAAGTAACAGAGGTGCAGAAAGAGGCAAGAGTGTTTAGTAATAAATACATATATTTTGAATATATACCTGGTGTGGTCCTCTTTCATTTGGTCACTCAAGAGATTATAGACTGGTAAAACAAGCTGCTTTACATTCCTTCAAGACTTAGCCTGAAGGCTGCTCTCCATAGCTACCACTAGGATAGCTTTCAATAAAGGTTGTCTTTAACCTATCTCCAATAAGGTGTTGTTTGGACTGGTGCAAGGTGCCCACTATAATTAGTGGACAGCATATGCCAGGCCAACTTCTCACACTCAGCCATCCGGGAGTGGAGACCAAGTACGTAGTCCACTATGTCTTGCTTTGGGGGCTTGAGAGGTAACTCCCATCCTTCCTTCACCAAGCACAGTGGACCCCTGACAGGGTGACCAAACAAAAGTTCAAAGGGGCTGTAGCCAACCCCCTTTTGAGGCACCTCCCTGTACGCAAATAAAAGGCATGGCAAGAGTATGTCCCATCTTCGACTAAGCTTTTCTGGGAGCCCTTTAATCATGCCCTTCAAGGTTTTGTTGAATCTCTCAACTAAACCATTGCATTGTGGGTGATAGGGTGTGGTGAACTTGTAAGTCACTCCACACTCCTTCCACATTGCTTTTAAGTATCCAGACATAAAGTTAGCACTCCTGTCTGATACAACCTCCTTAGGGAAGCCCACTCTTGAGAAAATTCCCAGGAGGGCCCTTGCCACCACAGGAGCTGTAGTGGTCCTAAGGGGAATAGCCTCTGGGTACCTGGTGGCATGATCCACTACCACCAGGATAAACCTGTGCGCAGATGCTGTTTGGGGATCCATGGGACCAACAATGTCAATCCCCACCCTTTCAAAGGGCACCCCCACCACAGGTAGTGGTATCAGGGGGCCTTTGTAGTGCCACCTGCCTTGCCACTGGCCTGGCAGGTTACACAGGAGCGACAAAACTCCTTGGTGTCTTCAGACATGTGGGGCCAGTGAAAGTGAGGGACAATTCTGTCCCAAGTCTTGTTCTGGCCCAGGTGACCTGCTAAGGGAATATCATGGGCTAGGGTCAATAGGAAGCCCCTGAACTTCAGAGGTATAACCAACCTCCTGGTAGCACCAGGCTTGGGGTCTCTACACTCTGAGTACAAGAGTCCATCATCCCAATACACAGTATGGGGACCACTAGCTTTCCCAGCAGCCTCAGCATCAGCTTGCTGTCTGAGGGGTTCAAGAGAGGGCAGCTCTGCTGCTCCTGGCTCAGATCTGCCCTGGAAGATCCCCTGTCCCCAAGAACTCAACCTGTTCAGGTTCAAGCTCCTCTGGGACAGTTCCTTCCTCAGGACTGAGATCATCCACCTCAAGGGACTGATCTTCCTTCTGAGCCAAGGGGAAGGCACTGCCTTTACCCTACTACTCCTCTTCTTGGAAGGCACTTGGTCCATTATTCCAGAATCCAAGGCCTGTTCAGTGCTAGACATTTTGGCTTGTGACCTGGTCACAGCAAACACATCTGCAGGGATCCCCAGCATTTCTGCATGGGTCCTGAGCTCCACTTCTGCCCAAGCTGAAGTTTCTAAGTCATTGCCAAGCAAGCATTCAACGGGTAGGTCTGCACTTACCACAACCTTCTTAAGGCCAGTTACCCCTCCCCAGGAGAAGTTAACAACTGCCAGAGTATGGTCTGTTCTGACGTTGCTAGCATTGGTCACTTGGGACATCTCACCAAGTATAATCTGCCCAGGATTCACAAGGTCTTGTGTCACCATGGTGACACTTGCCCCTGTGTCCCTAAATGCCAAAGCCTCTCTTCCATTGATTAAAGGCTGTTGTCTGTACTTGCCCAGATTACTGGGACTCACAGAGGAGGTCATATCCATGCCTCCATCACAGACTAGGACAGCCTGAGTGAGTTCTCTGACTAGGTCAGAGCTCATCTCTTTACCCAGGGTCAACCCTACTAAACCCTTGGCTTGTGTAGTCCCACCACCAACTGTAGCTGCACTAGGGGAGCAGGTGCCTTAGGGGCATTGGTGGGGGCTGGAGTTGAGTCTTTGGACTTGGTGCAATCACTGGTCCAGTGGGTCTTTTGCTTACAGACCTTGCACCATGGTTTTCTTTGGCCTTTCCCTTTGGTAGACTGTGAATCCCCACCTGAAGAAGATTTTTGGGGGCCTTGTGAAGACTTTTGATCTTTACCCTTCTCCCCACCCTTATCAGAGGTTTTCGAATCTTGCTTCTTAGGGTCACCACCTTGGTTCTGTACCTTCTGCTTCACCCTGGTTCTGACCCATTTGTCTGCCTTCTTTCCCAATTCTTGGGGAGAGGTCAGATCAGAGTCTACCAGGTGCTGATGCAACAGCTGATTTTGACAGTTATTAAGAATCTGCTCCCTCATTATCAGATTGTACAATCCTGTGAAGTCACATACCTTACTGCCCAATAACCAACCTTCCAGAGCCTTGGCAGAACAATCAACAAAGTCCACCCAGTCTTGAGTCTGTGCTTTTGGGTATCCCGAAATTTAACCTGTATTGTTCAGTGGTTAGGCCAAACCCATCAATTAGAGCACTCTTCAAGACTTTGTAATTATCAGCATCCTCCTCTCTAACAGTGAGGAGCTTGTCTCTACCTTTGTCTGCAAAGGAGAGCCACAAGATTGCTGCCCACTGCTCCTGAGGGACCCTCTGTACTTTACAGGCCCTCTCTAGAGCAGTTATCCATTTGTGGATATCATCCCCACTCTGGTAGGGAGGGACAATCTTGCTCAGGTTTCTATGGTCATAAGACCTTTCCCTATCTTTGGGGAAACTGCTGCCACCATGGGACTCTAGTCCCAACTCTTGTCTCTCTCTATATAGATCTAGGGACTCCCTGTCTATAGCCAATTGCTGTTTCCTGAGTTCAAGCTGAGTTTGCTCATATTGAATCAGTCTCTTTCTTCTCTCATGAGAGGATTCCCTCCTATGAGAGGAGACAGAGGACCCTATTGAGGTGTCAGAGTGGTTAGACTCCTGAGAAGGAGACCCTGAGACCTTCTGGGCACACTCAGAACTCTTCCTGGGGGGACAAAGGGAGGTCAGTCTGATCCTCTCCCTCCTCCTCCTCCACAGGAGGAATTGGATTTTCCAGGACAAGGTCATTTTCACCTTCCTGGCCAGATTCAGGGGGGGGGCCTGGGTTTCTTCACCCCTGGCCCCTTCCTCATCTTCTGCCCCACCATCCTTGCCTACCCCTTCAGACCCTAGGGGCCTGCTGAGATCATCAGCTAGTAACACCTCCCTGAGGTGTTGGGTGCTGGCACTTTTGCCTGTCTTCAACTTCCTAGTAGTGCATAAGGCTCTCAATTCCAAGAATGGGAGTTTATCATACTTGGAGGGAAGAAGCCCACTGGCTTCTGGCAAGGACTCACTGGGTCCTGGCTTTGAAGACATCACTAGTGAGGTGTGGTGTATGCACTACCTACTCTAGTGTGGCCTACTAAACTCTCTTGAGTTGTAGAAAGGGTGTGCTGTCCCTTAACACACAACTCTAAGTTCAGTAGAACTTACTGTATTACTAAGCTTGATTATATGTACCTTAGGTACCCTTAGTAGTTTTCAGTTGATCAATTCAATTGAGATTATCTGGTAAAACAATAGCAAGCTGGAATCCCACACGCTGCACACCAATGTGAGAAGTTGGCCTGGCATATGCTGTCCACTAATTATAGTGGGCACCTTGCACCAGTCCAAACAACCCCTTATTGGAGATAGGTTAAAGACAACCTTTATTGAAAGCTATCCTAGTGGTAGCTATGGAGAGCAGCCTTCAGGCTAAGTCTTGAAGGAATGTAAAGCAGCTTGTTTTACCAGTCTATAATCTCTTGAGTGACCAAATGAAAGAGGACCACACCAGGTATATATTCAAAATATATGTATTTATTACTAAACACACCCTCTAGTCTCTTTATGAGACTAGAGTTCGAAATACATACGTTACGAGTTAGTTATCTACAGTAATAGCACAAATACACGTTTGAGCCCCAGGGGCGTACCAAACCATATACCAATAAAGTGGTATAAGAACCACGACTGAGCTAGACACAAGGCCTAGAGCCTGTAGAAGTGCTTGGACCACAAGGACCCACCCAAGGCAGTGACACAGGGGACCCACGGAGGACGCGTGCAGTGTATGAACACAACCGCGAACCAGCGTTAACTTCTATGGGGAAAGTCGCAATTAGAATTTAAAAGAAAAGGGACACTTAGAGGAGGACTTGGAGCAAACCCTTTGAGAACTAGGCTGTTCTAGTGTCTATACCCACGGGAGCACCGGAGTACTCGAGTTACCTCACCCAGGGAAGCCGTGTGCAAAGGTGTCTTTCGGGGTCAGGTTTCGTCGTCGCTTTCTGTGGCGATCTGCTGCAAAGTGCTGCTGGCGACCAAGTCGAAAGTGTTCGGGTGGATCCAAAGGTGGATCGAAGATCTTAAGAACCTGAAAGCAGAGGGGACAGAGTCTGGGTCACTAGCCAGTGACCAGGAAGGCGATGAGCAGATGCCCACCGATGTCGAGTGCTTCAGGTAGGTTGACGTTCGTCTTGACTCTTCAGCCACGAGGTCCAGGAGGCATCGACGACAACCAGGAGCTGGATTCGAGCTGTCCCACAATGTCTGTCGATTGCAGGGGTGTCGGCGACCAGATTGGACACAACAAGCCTTGGCAACGGCAAGTCTTGTGGAAAGCGAAGAAGGACGATGTTGCAGACCAGCAAGGTCTGGGGGACTCACCCAGCGAGGATAAGTCAGGGCACACATGGAGCAACTAGGGAGCCTAAGCAGAAAAAGATTGGCATTCGGGAGGGCCTACTAGCCAACGGACTAGCGACCGCAAAGGAGCCTCGAGACAGTGCACGTGGAGCTGGCTCACAGGACACTCGTGGAGTGGAGGCCAGTGATCTTCAGTGCAGTTAGTGCTGGAGGGTGGGGCTACTCGGAGCCCAAAGCACGACTTCATAGGATACCCAGAAGAGGATGCACTTGCAAATGCATTCAGTGTCCAGGGGTCACGGTTCCACGTTACCCACGACAGCTACGGGCCTCAGCTTTGCTGGAGACTCAGGGCAGCCTCGGCGAAGTCTGGAAATCCACCTCTGGTGATGCAAAGACTTCGGCATCCGACGGGAGCTTCAGCAATGCAGACCGGACAATTGCTTCTTTGGTGCCTGCCAAGCAGGGGAGTCACTCCTTGACCCCAAGGGAGATTCTTCAGTCCTCTAATATTAAAGTAGAGCGTCGAAGGTCCAGGATTCTGTATCAGAGTTTCGTCCAGGTAAATCTAAAGTCCTAAGGACTGGGTTCCCATACTTATACTAAGGTAGGGGGTTGGACATACTCTGTGACCCCACCTATGGGAGGGTCAGGGCAGAGGGGTGGTTACACCGCTTTCCCTTTGTCCAGTTTCGTGCCAGAGCAGGGGCTGGAAGCCCCTTAGCCGGTTTGAACTGGGGTATGCACAGGGACACCAAGTGTGCCCCCAGTGCAGGACTTCAAAGCACGAGAGAGTGCTCCCGCCCAGCCCCAATACACACTATCCTGTCTGGGGAGGTGGTCACACCTCCCTGGGACAGGAAACCTATTGTCCAGGCCTCCCCTGCCGGAGTTTCGTCCAGCAGCAGGAGGCCAGACTCGTGTCTGTGGCAGCAGCATCCATTTTGTGATGCCAGGGCTTGGAAAGTCAGTACCGGGCATACCGGTGTGTACATGTCTTTCCCT
The DNA here is from genome assembly GCA_963921515.1 of Calotriton arnoldi. Taxonomy (NCBI): domain Eukaryota; kingdom Metazoa; phylum Chordata; class Amphibia; order Caudata; family Salamandridae; genus Calotriton; species Calotriton arnoldi. Next base: position 51,199 of record CAWUFW010012382.1, on the reverse strand, counting down.
CTAGAAGGGTGGAATGCTACCCCCGCCACCAGAACTGATGGGGGGGTAGTATTCCAAGATGTTTGACACCAAACACGACATGTTTCCGTGCAGCCATCACAAAGTTAGCATTTAACGCGAGGTTATAATGCGCTTAAGAGTATATGGTCAGGCTGCACTACAAACAGCATCAGAGAAGGGTCTCCGAACGCTGCAGAGGGGCCCTGCTCATGCAGGGGCACCCTCTCACATAGGAACCACGCACTCTGCCTTCAGGATTGATAAGGCCTGCCATAGGAGTGACTTATAGGTTTATATGTGTGTATGTATATAGTGATATAGGTAGCCTATATCACAGTAAGGAGTGCATGCACCACCTTACCCAGGCTGCAGTAGCAGACCTGTGGTGTCAGTTTGGATGGCCTTCCAGGGGTGGCACAATACATGCTGCAGACCCTGGTAGGCCTGTGAGGTACCTATGCCCTGGGTACATAGTATACCATATACTAGGGACTTATAAGGGCACTCCAGATTCCAATCAGAGATGTGCCTAAGGCACATGGAAACCATTTTAGAGAGGAAGCAGCTAGGCTGGGGTTCTGATTAGCAGGGCCCCAGCCAGACTAAAGTCGAAAAACAGTGAAGCATCAGCAAAAAGTGGGGGTACCCATGTGAAGCAGATCCTACTCTCCTACACTGAGTATATGAAAAAGGCAACTAAAAACCTTGAGGCTAGCCAGGAACTTCAAAAAGCCTGGCATGACCAAAAGGCTGTACTGACTGTTTACCAGCCAGGACAGAAGGTGTGGGTGTTGGAGCCAGTGGCCCCAGCAGCTCTCCAAGACAAATGGAGTGGACCCCATACCATTGTTGAACAGAAGGGTGAGGTTACCTATTTGGTGGACCTAGGAACACCCAGGAGTCCACACAGGGTTCTCCATGTGAACAGGTTAAAACCATATGTGGACAGGATAGACATGGGCTTGCTCATGGCTACTGATGAGGGACAGGAGGAAGAGAGTGACCCACTCCCTGACCTGCTCTCACAGAACCCTGATGATGGGTCAGTGGATGGTGTAGCCTTGGCAGGCAGCCTCACTACCCAGCAGCAGACTGATTGCAGACATGTGCTCAATCAGTTCAGACACATATTCTCACTGACACCCAGTCAGACTACCTGGTGCACTCATGAAGTGGACACTGGGGACAGTCTGCCTATTAAAAATAAGATTTATAGGCAACCTGACCATGTCAGGGACTGTATCAGGACAGAAGTCCAGAAGATGTTGGATTTGGGAGTTATTGAACCCTCAGATAGCCCTTGGGCTAGACCAGTGGTCCTTGTGCCAAAACCTCACACCAATGGTGGGAAAAGAGAGATGAGGTTTTGTGTGGACTACAGGGGTCTCAATGCAGTCACTAGGACTGATGCCCATCCAATACCAAGGGCAGATGAGCTAATAGACACTTTGGCCTCAGCCAAGTATCTAAGCACATTTGACCTGACAGCTGGCTACTGGCAGATCAGACTAGCTGATGATGCAAAGCCAAAGACAGCATTCTCAACCCCTAGTGGGCATTATCAATTTGTGGTGATGCCCTTTGGTCTGAAGAATGCACCTGCCACTTTTCAGAGGTTGGTGAATACAGTCCTTACAGGTCTGGAAGCCTATAGTGCAGCATATCTAGATGATATTGCTGTCTTTAGCTCCACCTGGGAGGATCACCTGGTCCACCTCAGAAATGTTTTGCAGGCCCTGCAGAAAGCAGGCCTGACTATCAAGGCCACCAAGTGCCAGATAGGGCAGAGTCAGGTTGTGTACCTGGGCCACCTTGTGGGTGGAGGCCAGGTTCAACCACTGCAGAGCAAGATCCAGACCATCATGGACTGGACTGCTCCAACTACCCAGACTCAGGTGAGAGCCTTTTTAGGCCTGACTGGGTACTATAGGAGATTTGTCAAGGGGTATGGATCAATAGTGACACCCCTGAATGACTTAACTTCCAAGAAAATGCCCAAAAAGGTTCAGTGGACAGTTAGCTGTCAAAAGGCATTTGATGACCTAAAGCAGAGCCATGTGCACTGCTCCCATTCTACAGAGTCCTGATTACTCCAAGAAGTTCATTGTCCAAACAGATGCATCTGAATTGGGGGTAGGGGCTGTACTGTCACAATTGAATGATGAAGGTCAGGATCAGCCAGTAGCTTTTATTAGCAGAAGGCTGACCCCTAGAGAGAAACGTTGGTCAGCCATTGAGAGGAGGCCTTTGCTGTGGTCTGGGCTCTGAAGAAGTTGAGGCCATACTTGTTTGGTACTCACTTCCTTGTTCAAACCGACCATAAGCCCCTCTTATGGCTAAAACAAATGAAGGGTGAAAACCCCAAACTGCTTAGGTGGTCCATTTCCCTACAGGGGATGGACTTCACAGTGGAACATAGACCTGGGAGTAACCATGCCAATGCAGATGGACTCTCTAGTTACTTCCACTTAGAACATGAAGACTTAACTGGGCAAGGTTAGTTTAATGTCCCTACGTTTGGGGGGGGGGTTGTGTAGGAGAGTAGGATCTGCTTCACATGGGTACCCCCACTTTTTGCTGATGCTTCACTGTTTTTCGACTTTAGTCTGGCTGGGGCCCTGCTAATCAGAACCCCAGCCTAGCTGCTTCCTCTCTAAAATGGTTTCCATGTGCCTTAGGCACATCTCTGATTGGAATCTGGAGTGCCCTTATACGTCCCTAGTATATGGTATACTATGTACCCAGGGCATAGGTACCTCAGAGGCCTGCCAGGGGCTGAAGCATGTATTGTGCCACCCCTGGAAGGCCAGCCAAAAGGACACCACAGGTCTGCTACTGCAGCCTGGGTAAGGTGGTGCGTGCACCCCTTACTGTGATATAGGCTACCTATATCACTACATATATACACACTTATAAACCTATAAGTCACTCCTATGGCAGGCCTTATCAATTCTGAAGGCAGAGTGCGTGGTTCCTATGTGAGAGGGTGCCCCTGCATGAGCTGGGCCCCTCTGCAGCGTTCGGAGACCCTTCTCTGATGCTGTTTGTAGTGCAGCCCGACCATATACTCTTAAGCGCATTATAACCTCGCGTTAAATCTTAACTTTGGGATGGCTGCATGGAAACATGTCGGGTTTGGTGTCAAACATCTTGGAATAATACCCCCGCCAGTTCTGGCGGCGGGGGTAGCATTCCACCCTTCTAGAGGGAGAGACATGTACACACCGGTATACCCGGTACTGACTTTCCAGAGCCCTGGCATCACAAAATGGATGCCGCTGCCACAGACACGAGTCTGGCCTCCTGCTGCTTACCGAAACTCCGGCAGGGAGGCCTGGACAATAGGTTTCCTGTCCCAGGGAGGTGTAACCACCTCCCCAGACAGGATAGTGTGTATTGGGGCTGGGCGGGAGCACTCTCTGGTGCTTTGAAGTCCTGCACTGGGGGCACATTTGGTGTCCCTGTGCATACCCCAGTTCAAACCGGCTCAGGGGCTTCCAGCCCCTGCTCTGGTGCAAAACTGGACAAAGGGAAAGGGTGTAACCACCCCTCTGCCCTGACCCTCCCATAGGTGGGGCCACAGAGTATGTCCAACCCCCTACCTTAGTATAAGTATGGGACCCCAGTCCTTAGGACTTTAGATTTACCTGGACGAAACTCTGACACAGAATCCTGGACCTTCGACACTCTACTTCAAGATTAGAGGACTGAAGAATCTCCCTTGGGGTCAAGGAGTGACTCCCCTGCTTGGCAGGCACCAACGAAGCAATTGTCCAGTCTGCATTGCTGAAGCTCCCACCGGACGCCGAAGTCTTTGCATCACCAGAGGTAGATTTCCAGACTTCCCCGAGGATACCCTGAGTTCCCAGCAGAGCTGAGGCCCATGGCTATCGTGGGTAACGTGGAACCGTGACCCCTGGACACCGCCTACTTTTGTAAGTGCATCCTCTTTTGGGTCTCCCACAAAGTTGTGCTTTGGGCTCCCAGTAGCTCCAGCCTCCAGCACCGACTGCACCGAAGATCACTGGCCTCCACTCCACGAGTGTCCTGTGAGCCAGCTCCACATGCGTCAACTCGAGGCCCTTTCGCGGTCGCTAGTCTGTTGGCTAGTAGGCCCTTCTGAAGGCCAATCTTCTTGTGCTTGGGCTTCCTGGTTGCTCCAGGCGTGCCCTGACTTATCTTCGCTGGGTGAGTCCCACAGACCTTGCTGGTCTGCACCATCGTCCTTCTTCTATTTCCACAAGACTTGCCGTTTCCAAGGCTTGTTGGGTCCAATCCGGTCGCCAACACACCTGCAATCGACAGACTTCGTGGTACAGCTCAAATCCAGCTCCTAGTCACCGTCGACACCTCCTGGACCTCGTGGCTGAAGAGTCAATATGACGGTCAACCTACCTGAAGCACTCAACATCGGTGGGCATCTGCTCATCGCCTTCCTGGTCACTGGCTAGTGACTCAGACTCTGTCCCCTCTGCTTTCAGGTTCTTCAGATCTTCGATCCACCTTTGGATCCACCCGAACACTTTCGACTTGGCCGCCAGCAGCACTTTGCAGCAGATCGCCATTGAAAACGACGACGAAACCCGACCCCGAAAGACACCTATGCACCCGGCTCCCCTGGGTGAGGTAACTCGAGTACTCCGGTGCTCCCATGGGTATTGACACTAGAACAGCCTAGTTCTAACAGGGTTTGCTCAAAGTCCTCCTCTAAGTGTCCCTTTTCTTTTAAATTCCAACCGCGACTTTCCCCATAGAAGTCAACGGCGATTTGCGGCTGTGTTCATACACTACACGCGTCCCCATGGGTCCCCTGTGTCACTACCTTGGGTGGTTCCTTGTGGTCCAAGCACTTCTACAGGCTCTAGGCCCTGTGTCTAGCTCAGTTGTGGTTCTTATACCACTTTATTGGTATATGGTTTGATACGCCCCTAGGGCTCAAACGTGTATTTGTGCTATTACTGTAGATAACTAACTTATAACTTATGTACTTTGAACTCTAGCCTCATAAAGAGACTAGAGGGGTGTGTTTAGCACTAAATACATATATTTTGAATATATACCTGGTGTGGTCCTCTTTCATTTGGTCACTCAAGAGATTATAGACTGGTAAAACAAGCTGCTTTACATTCCTTCAAGACTTAGCCTGAAGGCTGCTCTCCATAGCTACCACTAGGATAGCTTTCAATAAAGGTTGTCTTTAACCTATCTCCAATAAGGGGTTGTTTGGACTGGTGCAAGGTGCCCACTATAATTAGTGGACAGCATATGGCAGGCCAACTTCTCACAAGAGGTACAGAAAGAAGCAGGATAAGTGCAGTAAGAAGCAACAGAGGTGCAGAAAGAGGCAAGAGAGGTGAGGAAACAGGCAGGAGAGATGCACAAAGAGGGACCAGTGGTGCGGAAAGAGGCAACAGAGGTGAAGAAAGAAGCAAGAGAAGTGCAGAAAGAGGGAAGACGAGTGCAGAAAGTGGCAAAAGTGGTGCAGAAAGAGGCAAGTGAAGTGCAGAAAGAGGCAAGAGGTACAGAAAGAGGCAAGAGAGGTAAAGGAAGAAGGGCGCAGAAAGAGGAAACAGAGGTGCAGAAAGAGGCTATTTGTGGCAAAAAGAGGCAAGAGAAGTGTAGAAAGAAGCAACAGAGGAGCAGAAGGAGGCAAGAGAACTGCAGAAAGAGGCAAGAGAGGTGCAGAAAGAGGCAAGAGAGGTGCAGAAAGAGGGAAGAGGGGTGCAGAAAAGGGCAAGATGGGTTCAGAAAGAAACAATAGAGATGCAGAAAGAAGCAATAGAGGTGCATAAAGAAGCAAGAGAATTGCAGAAAGAAGCAACAGAGGTGCAGAAAGAGGCAAGAAGGGTGCAGAAAGAGGCAAGAGAAGTGCAGAAAGAAGCAACAGAAATGCAGAAAGACTCAAGAAAAGGTACAGTACAAGGCAAGAGAGGTACAGAAAGAGGCAAGAGAGGTGCAGACATAGGGTAGAGAGGTGCAGTAAGAGGCATGAGGGGTACAGGAAGAAGCAAGAGAGGTACAGAAAGAAGCAGGAGAAGTGAAGTAAGAAGTAACAGAGGTGCAGAAAGAGGCAAGAGTGGCGCAGAAACAGGCAGGAGAGGTGCACAAATAGGGACCAGTCGTGTATAAAGATGCAATGGAGATGTAGAAAGCATCAAAAGAAGTGCAGAAAGAGGGAAGACGAGTGTAGAAAGTGGCAGGAGAAGTGCAGAAAGAGGCAAGAGGTACAGAATGAGGCAAGAGATGTGCAGAAAGAAGCCAGAGAAGTGCAGAAAGAAGCAACAGAGGTACAGAAAGAGGCAAGAGGGGTGCATAAAGATGCAAGAGAAGTGCAGAAAGAAGCAACAGCGTTGCAGAAAGAGGCAAAAGAGGTACAGAAACAGGCAGGAGAGGTGCAGAAAGAGGAACCAGTGGTGCAGAAAGAGACAAGAGAAGTGCCAAAAGAAGCAACAGAAATGCAGAAAGACACAAGAAAGGTGCAGAACGAGGCAAGAGAGGTACAGAAAGAGGCAAGAGAGGTAAAGACAGAGGGAAGAGGGGTGCAGAAAGAGGAAACAGTTGTGCAGAAAGAGGCTATATGGGGCAAAAAGAGGCAAGAGAAGTGCAGAAAGAAGCAACAGAGGAGCAGAAGGAGGTAAGAGAACTGCAGAAAGAGGCAAGAGAGGTGCAGAAAGAGGCAAGAGAGGTGCAGAAAGAGGGAAGAGGGGTGCAGAAAAGGGCAAGATGGGTTCAGAAAGAAACAATAGAGGTGCAGAAAGAAGCAATAGAGGTGCAGAAAGAAGCAAGAGAATTGCAGAAAGAAGCAACAGAGGTGCAGAAAGAGGAAAGAAGGGTGCAGAAAGAGGCAAGAGAAGTGCAGAGAGAAGCAACAGAAATGCAGAAAAACACAAAGAAAGGTACAGAACGAGGCAAGAGAGGTACAGAAAGAGGCAAGAGAGGTGCAGAAAGAGGCAAGAGAGGTGAGGAAACAGGCAGGAGAGATGCACAAAGAGGGACCAGTGGTGCGGAAAGAGGCAACAGAGGTGAAGAAAGAAGCAAGAGAAGTGCAGAAAGAGGGAAGACGAGTGCAAAAAGTGGCAAAAGTGGTGCAGAAAGAGGCAAGTGAAGTGCAGAAAGAGGCAAGAGGTACAGAAAGAGGCAAGAGAGGTAAAGGAAGAGGGGTGCAGAAAGAGGAAACAGAGGTGCAGAAAGAGGCTATATGGGGCAAAAAGAGGCAAGAGAAGTGTAGAAAGAAGCAACAGAGGAGCAGAAGGAGGCAATAGAACTGCAGAAAGAGGCAAGAGAGGTGCAGAAAGAGGTAAGAGAGGTGCAGAAAGAGGGAAGAGGGGTGCAGAAAAGGGCAAGATGGGTTCAGAAAGAAACAATAGAGATGCAGAAAGAAGCAATAGAGGTGCATAAAGAAGTAAGAGAATTGCAGAAAGAAGCAACAGAGGTGCAGAAAGAGGCAAGAAGGGTGCAGAAAGAGGCACGAGAAGTGCAGAAAGAAGCAACAGAAATGCAGAAAGACTCAATAAAGGTACAGAACGAGGCAAGAGAGGTACAGAAAGAGGCAAGAGAGGTGCAGACATTGGGAAGAGAGGTGCAGTAAGAGGAATTAGGGGTACAGAAAGAAGCAAGAGAGGTACAGAAAGAAGCAGGAGAAATGTAGTAAGAAGCAACAGAGGTGCAGAAAGAGGCAAGAGAGGTGCAGAAACAGGGAAGAGGGGTGCAGAAAATGGCAAGATGGGTTCAGAAAGAAACAATAGAGGTGCAGAAAGAAGCAATAGAGTTGCAGAAAGAAGCAAGAGAAGTGCAGAAAGAAGCAGGAGAAGTGCAGTAAGAAGCAACAGAGGTACAGAAAAAGGCAAGAGGGGTGCAGAAAGAGGCAAGAGAAGTGCAGAAAGAAGCAACAGAGTTGCAGAAAGAGGCAAAAGAGGTACAGAAACAGGCAGGAGAGGTGCACAAATAGGGACCAGTCATGTATAAAGATGCAACAGAGATGTAGAAAGAAGCAAGAGAAGTGCAGAAAAAGTCGAGAGGTACAGAAAGAGGCAAGAGATGTGCAGAAAGAAGCCAGAGAAGTGCAGAAAGAGTCGAGAGGTACAGAAAGAGGCAAGAGATGTGCAGAAAGAAGCCAGAGAAGTGCAGAAAGAAGCAACAGAGGTACAGAAAAAGGCAAGAGGGTGCAGAAAGAGGCAAGAGAAGTGCAGAAAGAAGCTACAGAGTTGCAGAAAGAGGCAAGAGAGGCGCAGAAACAGGCAAGAGAGGTGTGCAAATAGGGGCCAGTGGTGCAGAAAGATGCAACAGAGGTGTAGAAAGAAGCAAGAGAAGTGCAGAAAGAGGGAAGACAAGTGTAGAAAGTGGCAAGAGAAGTGCAGAAAGAGGCAAGAGAAGTGCAGAAAGAGGGAAGACTAGTGCAGAAAGAGGCAAGAGATGTGCAGAAAGAATCAAGAGAAGTGCAGAAAGAAGCAACAGACTTGCCGAAAGAGGCAAGAAGGGTGCAGAAAGAGGCAAGAGCAGTGCAGAAAGAAGCAACAGAGGTGCAGAAAGAGGCAAAAGAGGAACGGAAACAGGCAGGAGAGGTGCAGAAAGAGGAACCAGTGGTGCAGAAAGAGGCAAGAGAAGTGCAGAAAGATGCAAGAGGTACAGAAAGAGGCAAGAGAGGTAGAGAAAGAGGGGTACATAAAGAGGCAACAGGGGTGTAGAAAGAGGCTAGATGGGGGCAGAATGAGGCAAGAGAACTGCAGAAAGAGGGAAAAGAGGTGCAGATACAGGCAAAAGAGGTGCAGAAGCAAGAGAGGTACAGAAAGAAGCAGGATAAGTGCAGTAAGAAGCAACAGAGGTGCAGAAAGAGGCAAGAGAGGCGCAGAAACAGGCAGGAGAGGTGCACAAATAGGGACCAGTCATGTATAAAGATGCAACAGAGATTTAGAAAGAAGCAAGAGAAGTGCAGAAAGAGGGAAGACAAGTGTAAAAAGTGGCAAAAGTGGTGCAGAAAGAGGCAAGCGAAGGGCAGAAAAAGTCGAGAGGTACAGAAAGAGGCAAGAGATGTGCAGAAAGAAGCCAGAGAAGTGCAGAAAGAGTCGAGAGGTACATAAAGAGGCAAGAGATGTGCAGAAAGAAGCCAGAGAAGTGCAGAAAGAAGCAACACAGGTACAGAAAAAGGCAAGAGGGGTGCAGAAAGAGGCAAGAGAAGTGCAGAAAGAAGCAACAGAGTTGCAGAAAGAGGCAAAAGAGGTACAGAAACAGGCAGGAGAGGTGCAGAAAGAGGAACCAGTGGTGCAGAAAGAGCCAAGAGAAGTGCCAAAAGAAGCAACAGAAATGCAGAAAGACACAAGAAAGGACCAGAACGAGGCAAGAGAGGTACAGAAAGAGGCACAAGAGGTAAAGAAAGAGGGAAGAGTGGTGCAGAAAGAGGAAACAGGGGTGCAGAAAGAGGCAAGAGAAGTGCAGAAAGAAGCAACAGAGGAGCAGAAGGAGGCAAGAGAACTGCAGAAAGAGGCAAGAGAGGTGCACAAAGAGGCAAGAGAGGTGCAGAAAGAGGGAAGAGGCTGCAGAAAAGGGCAAGATGGGTTCAGAAAGAAACAATAGAGGTGCAGAAAGAAGCAATAGAGGTGCAGAAAGAAGCAAGAGAATTGCAGAAAGAAGCAACAGAGGTGCAGAAAGAGGAAGGAAGGGTGCAGAAAGAGGCAAGAGAAGTGCAGAAAGAAGCAACAGAAATGCAGAAAAACACAAGAAAGGTACAGAACGAGGCAAGAGAGGTACAGAAAGAGGCAAGAGAGGTGCAGACATAGGGAAGAGAGGTACAGTAAGAGGCATTAGGGGTACAGAAAGAAGCAAGAGAGGTACAGAAAGAAGCAGGAGGAGTGCAGTAAGAAGCAACAGAGGTGCAGAAAGAGGCAAGAGAGGTGAGGAAACAGGCAGGAGAGATGCACAAAGAGGGACCAGTGGTGCGGAAAGAGGCAACAGAGGTGAAGAAAGAAGCAAGAGAAGTGCAGAAAGAGGGAAGACGAGTGCAAAAAGTGGCAAAAGTGGTGCAGAAAGAGGCAAGTGAAGTGCAGAAAGAGGCAAGAGGTACAGAAAGAGGCAAGAGAGGTAAAGGAAGAGGGGTGCAGAAAGAGGAAACAGAGGTGCAGAAAGAGGCTATATGGGGCAAAAAGAGGCAAGAGAAGTGTAGAAAGAAGCAACAGAGGAGCAGAAGGAGGCAATAGAACTGCAGAAAGAGGCAAGAGAGGTGCAGAAAGAGGCAAGAGAGGTGCAGAAAGAGGGAAGAGGGGTGCAGAAAAGGGCAAGATGGGTTCAGAAAGAAACAATAGAGATGCAGAAAGAAGCAATAGAGGTGCATAAAGAAGTAAGAGAATTGCAGAAAGAAGCAACAGAGGTGCAGAAAGAGGCAAGAAGGGTGCAGAAAGAGGCACGAGAAGTGCAGAAAGAAGCAACAGAAATGCAGAAAGACTCAATAAAGGTACAGAACGAGGCAAGAGAGGTACAGAAAGAGGCAAGAGAGGTGCAGTAAGAGGAATTAGGGGTACAGAAAGAAGCAAGAGAGGTACAGAAAGAAGCAGGAGAAATGTAGTAAGAAGCAACAGAGGTGCAGAAAGAGGCAAGAGAGGTGCAGAAACAGGGAAGAGGGTGCAGAAAATGGCAAGATGGGTTCAGAAAGAAACAATAGAGGTGCAGAAAGAAGCAATAGAGTTGCAGAAAGAAGCAAGAGAAGTGCAGAAAGAAGCAGGAGAAGTGCAGTAAGAAGCAACAGAGGTACAGAAAAAGGCAAGAGGGGTGCAGAAAGAGGCAAGAGAAGTGCAGAAAGAAGCAACAGAGTTGCAGAAAGAGGCAAAAGAGGTACAGAAACAGGCAGGAGAGGTGCACAAATAGGGACCAGTCATGTATAAAGATGCAACAGAGATGTAGAAAGAAGCAAGAGAAGTGCAGAAAAAGTCGAGAGGTACAGAAAGAGGCAAGAGATGTGCAGAAAGAAGCCAGAGAAGTGCAGAAAGAGTCGAGAGGTACAGAAAGAGGCAAGAGATGTGCAGAAAGAAGCCAGAGAAGTGCAGAAAGAAGCAACAGAGGTACAGAAAAAGGCAAGAGGGGTGCAGAAAGAGGCAAGAGAAGTGCAGAAAGAAGCTACAGAGTTGCAGAAAGAGGCAAGAGAGGCGCAGAAACAGGCAAGAGAGGTGTGCAAATAGGGACCAGTGGTGCAGAAAGATGCAACAGAGGTGTAGAAAGAAGCAAGAGAAGTGCAGAAAGAGGGAAGACAAGTGTAGAAAGTGGCAAGAGAAGTGCAGAAAGAGGCAAGAGAAGTGCAGAAAGAGGGAAGACAAGTGCAGAAAGAGGCAAGAGATGTGCAGAAAGAATCAAGAGAAGTGCAGAAAGAAGCAACAGACTTGCCGAAAGAGGCAAGAAGGGTGCAGAAAGAGGCAAGAGCAGTGCAGAAAGAAGCAACAGAGGTGCAGAAAGAGGCAAAAGAGGTACGGAAACAGGCAGGAGAGGTGCAGAAAGAGGAACCAGTGGTGCAGAAAGAGGCAAGAGAAGTGCAGAAAGATGCAAGAGGTACAGAAAGAGGCAAGAGAGGTAGAGAAAGAGGGGTACATAAAGAGGCAACAGGGGTGTAGAAAGAGGCTAGATGGGGGCAGAATGAGGCAAGAGAACTGCAGAAAGAGGGAAAAGAGGTGCAGAAACAGGCAAAAGAGGTGCAGAAGCAAGAGAGGTACAGAAAGAAGCAGGATAAGTGCAGTAAGAAGCAACAGAGGTGCAGAAAGAGGCAAGAGAGGCGCAGAAACAGGCAGGAGAGGTGCACAAATAGGGACCAGTCATGTATAAAGATGCAACAGAGATGTAGAAAGAAGCAAGAGAAGTGCAGAAAGAGGGAAGACAAGTGTAAAAAGTGGCAAAAGTGGTGCAGAAAGAGGCAAGCGAAGTGCAGAAAAAGTCGAGAGGTACAGAAAGAGGCAAGAGATGTGCAGAAAGAAGCCAGAGAAGTGCAGAAAGAGTTGAGAGGTACATAAAGAGGCAAGAGATGTGCAGAAAGAAGCCAGAGAAGTGCAGAAAGAAGCAACACAGGTACAGAAAAAGGCAAGAGGGGTGCAGAAAGAGGCAAGAGAAGTGCAGAAAGAAGCAACAGAGTTGCAGAAAGAGGCAAAAGAGGTACAGAAACAGGCAGGAGAGGTGCAGAAAGAGGAACCAGTGGTGCAGAAAGAGCCAAGAGAAGTGCCAAAAGAAGCAACAGAAATGCAGAAAGACACAAGAAAGGACCAGAACGAGGCAAGAGAGGTACAGAAAGAGGCACAAGAGGTAAAGAAAGAGGGAAGAGTGGTGCAGAAAGAGGAAACAGGGGTGCAGAAAGAGGCAAGAGAAGTGCAGAAAGAAGCAACAGAGGAGCAGAAGGAGGCAAGAGAACTGCAGAAAGAGGCAAGAGAGGTGCACAAAGAGGCAAGAGAGGTGCAGAAAGAGGGAAGAGGCTGCAGAAAAGGGCAAGATGGGTTCAGAAAGAAACAATAGAGGTGCAGAAAGAAGCAATAGAGGAGCAGAAAGAACAAGAGAATTACAGAAAGAAGCGACAGAGGTGCAGAAAGAGGCAAGAAGGGTGCAGAAAGAGGCAAGAGAAGTGCAGAAAGAAGCAACAGAAATGCAGAAAAACACAAGAAAGGTACAGAACGAGGCAAGAGAGGTACAGAAAGAGGCAAGAGAGGTGCAGACATTGGGAAGAGAGGTGCAGTAAGAGGAATTAGGGGTACAGAAAGAAGCAAGAGAGGTACAGAAAGAAGCAGGAGAAATGTAGTAAGAAGCAACAGAGGTGCAGAAAGAGGCAAGAGAGGTGTAGAAACAGGGAAGAGGGGTGCAGAAAATGGCAAGATGGGTTCAGAAAGAAACAATAGAGGTGCAGAAAGAAGCAATAGAGTTGCAGAAAGAAGCAAGAGAAGTGCAGAAAGAGGGAAGACGAGTGCAGAAAGTGGCAAAAGTGGTGCAGAAAGAGGCAAGTGAAGTGCAGAAAGAGGCAAGAGGTACAGAAAGAGGCAAGAGAGGTAAAGGAAGAGGGGTGCAGAAAGGGGAAACAGGGGTGCAGAAAGAGGCTATATGGGGCAAAAAGAGGCAAGAGAAGTGCAGAAAGAAGCAACAGAGGAGCAGAAGGAGGCAAGAGAACTGCAGAAAGAGGCAAGAGAGGTGCAGAAAGAGGCAAGAGAGGTGCAGAAAGAGGGAAGAGGGGTACAGAAAAGGGCAAGCTGGGTTCAGAAAGAAACAATAGAGATTCAGAAAGAAGCAATAGAGGTGCATAAAGAAGCAAGAAAATTGCAGAAAGAAGCAACAGAGGTGCAGAAAGAGGCAAGAAGGGTGCAGAAAGAGGCAAGAGAAGTGCAGAAAGAAGCAACGGAAATGCAGAAAGACTCAAGAAAGGTACAGTACAAGGCAAGAGAGGTACAGAAAGAGGCAGGAGAGGTGCAGACATAGGGAAGAGAGGTGCAGTAAGAGGCATGAGGGGTACAGGAAGAAGCAAGAGAGGTACAGAAAGAAGCAGGAGAAGTGCAGTAAGAAGCAAAAGAGGTGCAGAAAGAGGCAAGAGAGGCGCAGAATCAGGCAGGAGAGGTGCACAAATAGGGACCAGCTGTGTATAAAGATGCAACAGAGATGTAGAAAGAAGAAAGAGAAGTGCAGAAAGAGGGAAGACCAGTGTAGAAAGTGGCAAGAGAAGTGCAGAAAGAGTCGAGCGGTACAGAAAGAGGCAAGAGGTGTGCAGAAAGAAGCCAGAGAAGTGCAGAAAGAAGCAACAGAGGTACAGAAATAGGCAAGAGGGGTGCAGAAAGAGGCAAGAGAAGTGCAGAAAGAAGCAACAGAGTTGCAGAAAGAGGCAAAAGAGGTACAGAAACAGGCAGGAGAGGTGCAGAAAGAGGAACCAGTGTGTAGGAGAGTAGGATCTGCCTCTTATGTTGCCCCCACTTTTTTTCTGATGTTTACACTGGTTTCTGGCTATAGTCTGGCTGGGACCCTGCCAATCAGGGCCCCAGCCTCTCTGTTCTCTCTAAACAACTTGGAGTGCACTCTAGGTGCACTAGTGATTGGATACTGTGGTACCTTATGAGTCCCTAGTATATGGTACCTTAGGTACCAAGGGCATAGGTACTTCACAGGCCTACCAGGGGCTGAAGCATGTATTATGCCACCCCTGGGAAGCAGACTAAATCTGACACCACAGGCCTGCTACTGCAGCCTGGGTGAAGAGGTGCTAGCACTCCTCACTGAGATATAGGTTCCCTATATCTCTCCTGCACACACATTTAAACCTATCAGTCACCCCTAAGGCAGGCCCTATCAATCCTGAGGGCAGGGTGCTTAGTTTCTATGTGAGGGGGTGCCTCTGCCTGAGCAGGGCCCCTCTTCAGCTCTCAGAGTCCATTCTCTGGGGCTGTTTGTGAATGTGGTCAAACCATATACTCTTAAGTGCATTATAACCTAGCGGTAAATGCTAACTTTGGAATGGCTGCATCAAAACATGTCGTGTTTGGTGTCAAACACCTTGGAATCATACCCCCACACCAGTACCTGGTGTGGGAGTATGATCCCACCCTTCTAGAGGGATAGACATGTACCTACTGTGGAAACGCAGTAGAATCCTGAAGAGCCCTGGCATCACAAAATGGATGCCACCAGTCACAGACACTGGGCTGCCCTCCTGCTGATGACCGAAACTCGCAGTGGAGGAAGCCCAACAATAGGTATCTTGTCACAGGGAGGTGTGACCACCTCCCTGACAGGGTTTAGTGTATTGGGGCTGGGTGGGTGCACTCCTAGAGTGCTTTGAAGTCCTGCACTGGGGGAGCAGAAGGCTCCTCTGTGCATACACCAGTTCAAACCAGCTCAGGGGCTACCTGCCCCTGCTCTGGCACGAAACTGGACAAAGGGAAGTGGGTGTAGCCACCCACTGCCCTGACCCTCCCATAGGTGGGGTCTTAGAGCTAGTCCCTCCCTTCCTTTTTAGTATAAGGTAGGGAACCCTTGCCATTTCAAACTAGATCTCCCTGGACGACGCTCTACTGAAGAATCCCGGACCTTCGATGTTCCGCTACCTCTGGAAGACTGAAGAATCTCCCTTGGAGTCAAGGAGTGACTCCCCTGCTTGGCAGGCACCAAAAACTGAAACGATGGTTGCAAACTACACCTCTCCCGCCAGAGTCCGAGGTTCCTGCAGCCCAAGACAAGAATTTCCTGACTTCCCCAAGGCCATCGTGTGTCCCCAGTGAAGCTGAGGCAAGTGGACCCCACGAGTGACGAGGAACCGCAGTCCCTGGGGACCGTGCACTATAGTCAAGTGCAACCCCTTCTCGACATTCTATGAATCTGTGCTTTGAACTAAATATGGTCCCAGCCTCTAGCAGGAATCTCTCTGAAGATCAGAGGCCTACCCCATCCTGAGTGACCGTGGGCCCCTGATGAGTGAATCCTCCTGAGGCAACTTTGCAATCCCTTGCTAGCCGGTTTGTGGGTCCCCTGAAGACTTTTCTACAGAACCAAAGGGCTCCCCTGGTTGCTCCAGGCCTGCCCTAACTTACCCTTACTGGGTGAGTTCCCCAGACCTTGCTGGTTTGCACCATTTACTTTTTGTCTTTTCCACAAGACGTGCTGCTACCAAGGCTTGTTGGCTCCAATCGAGTCGCCGTCACCGCAGTCAGCTGAAGACTTCATGGGACACACTGAATCCAGCTCCTGGTTGTCCTCAACGCCTCCTGGACCTCGTGGCCGAAGAGTCAAGACACCCATGAATGACCTGAATCTGTCAACGACGGTGGGCATTCATCTTCCTTGCCCCGGGTCACTGCCAAGTGACTGTGAACACTGTCCCCTCTGCTTTCAGGTCCTCCTTCTTCTGAATACAGGCTTGGATTCCACCGGACACTTCTCCTGTCTCCACAAGCAGCAAGTCTTCATTGGCTCCCATTGAAAACGACCCCGCGACCCGACACCAAAGGACACCTATGCACCCGGCTTCCCTGGGTGAGGTAACTCCAGCACTACGGTGCTCCTGTGGGTGTTGGCCATAGAACTACTTACCCTGTAAGTGACTTGCTTGTAGCTACTCCCGAAGTGTCCGTAAACTCTTAATTTCCAACCGCGACTTGCCCCATTGAAGTCTATGGCGATCCGCGCCTGTGTTCACTCACTGCACGCGTCCCCCGTGGGTCCTTTACTTACCTACCTTGGGTGGTTTTGTGAGGCCCCAGCACTTCTGAAGGCCCTAGGCCTTGTCCCTTTGCAAGTCGTTGTTCTTAAGTCTCTTTCTTAGTATATGGTCTGGTACGCCCCTAGGGCCCCAGCCATATTTGTGCTCAATTTGTTGTGAAACGTTGATTTGTACATATGTTCCTGACTTCTAATCTCACAAGAGATTAGTAGAGAGTTGTTTAGTAATAAATACATATATATTTGATATATATACCTGTGTGGTGTCTTTTCATTTGGTGATTCAAGAGATTGTGTGGTAAAACAAGCTGCTTTATATTCCTCCAAGACTTAGCCTGAAGGCTGCTCTCCACAGCTACCACTAGGATAGCTTTCTATAAAGGTTGTCTTAAACCTACCTACCATAAGAGTCGAATTGTTCTGGTGCAAGGTGTCCACTTTAACTAGTGAACAGCATATACCAGGCCAACTTCTCACACAGTGGTGCAGAAAGAGAAAAGAGAAGTGCCGAAAGAAGCAACAGGAATTCAGAAAGACACAAGAAAGGTACAGAACGAGGCAAGAGAGGTACAGAAAGAGGCAAGAGAGGTAAAGAAAGAGGGAATAGGGGTGCAGAAAGAGGAAACAGGGGTGCGGAAAGTTGCTAGATGGGGCAGAAAGAGGCTAGAGAAGTGCATAAAGAAGCACCAGAGGAGCAGAAGGAGGCAAGAGAACTGCAGAAAGAGGCAAGAGAGGTGCAGAAAGAGGCAAGAGAGGTGCAGAAACAGGGAAGAGGGGTGCAGAAAATGGCAAGATGGGTTCAGAAAGAAACAATAGAGGTGCAGAAAGAAGCAATAGAGGTGCAGAAAGAAGCAAGAGAATTGCAGAAAGAAGCAACAGAGGTCCAGAAAGAGGCAAGAAGGGTGCAGAAAGAGGCAAGAGAAGTGCAGAAAGAAGCAACAGAAATGCAGAAAGACACAAGAGAGGTACAGAACGAGGTAAGAGGGGTACAGAAAGAGGCAAGAGAGGTGCAGACATAAGGAAGAGAGGTGCAGTAAGAGGCATTAGGGGTACAGAAAGAAGCAAGTGCGGTACAGAAAGAAGCAGGAGAAGTGCAGTAAGAAGCAACAGAGGTGCAGAAAGAGGCAAGGAGGTGCAGAAACAGGCAGGAGAGATGCAAAAAGAGGGACCAGTGGTGCAGAAAGAGGCAACAGAGGTGAAGAAAGAAGCAAGAGAAGTGCAGAAAGAGGGAAGACGAGTGCAGGAAGTAGCAAAAGTGGTGCAAAAAGAGGCAAGAGAAGTGCAGAAAGAGGCGAGAGATACAGAAAGATGCAAGAGAGGTAAAAAAAAGAGGAAAGAGGGGAGCAGAAAGAGGAAACAGGGGTGCGGAAAGAGGCTAGAAGAGGAAAAAAGAGGCAAGAGAAGTGCAGAAAGAAGCAACAGAGGAGCAGAAGGTGGCAAGAGAACTGCATAAAGAGGCAAGAGAGGTGCAGAAAGAGGCAAGAGAGGTGCAGATAGAGGGGTGCAGAAAAGGGCAAGATGGGTTCAGAAAGAATCAATAGAGGTGCAGAAAGAAGCAATAGAGATGCAGAAAGAAGCAAGAGAATTGCAGAAAGAAGCAACAGAGGTGCAGAAAAAGGCAAGAAGGGTGCAGAAAGAGGCAAGAGAAGTGCAGAAAGAAGCAACAGAAATGCAGAAAGACACAAGAAAGGTACTGTACGAGGCAAGAGAGGTACAGAAAGAGGTAGGAGAGGTGCAGACATAGGGAAGAGAGGTGCAGTAAGAGGCATGAGGGATACAGGAAGAAGCAAGAGAGGTACAGAAAGAAGCAGGAGAAGTGCAGTAAGAAGCAACAGAGGTGCAGAAAGAGGCAAGAGAGGCGCAGAAACAGGCAGGAGAGGTGCACAAATAGGGACCAGTCGTGTATAAAGGTGCAACAGAGATGTAGAAAGAAGTAAGAGAAGTGCAGAAAGAGGGAAGACGAGGGTAGAAAGAGGCAAGAGAAGTGCAGAAAGAGTCGAGAGGTACAGAAAGAGGCAAGAGATGTGCAGAAAGAAGCCAGAGAAGTGCAGAAAGAAGCAACAGAGGTACAGAAAGAGGCAAGAGGGGTGCAGAAAGAGGCAAGAGAAGTGCAGAAAGAAGCAACAGAGTTGCAGAAAGAGGCAAAAGAGGTACAGAAACAGGCAGGAGAGGTGCAGAAAGAGGAACCAGTGGTGCAGAAAGAGACAAGAGAAGTGCCAAAAGAAGCAAAAGAAATGCAGAAAGACACAAGAAAGGACCAGAACGAGGCAAGAGAGGTACAGAAAGAGGCACAAGAGGTAAAGAAAGAGGGAAGAGAGGTGCAGAAAGAGGAAACAGGGGTGCAGAAAGAGGCAAGAGAAGTGCAGAAAGAAGCAACAGAGGAGCAGAAGGAGGCAAGAGAACTGCAGAAAGAGGCAAGAGAGGTGCACAAAGAGGCAAGAGATGTGCAGAAAGAGGGAAGAGGCTGCAGAAAAGGGCAAGATGGGTTCAGAAAGAAACAATAGAGGTGCAGAAAGAAGCAATAGAGGAGCAGAAAGAACAAGAGAATTACAGAAAGAAGCAACAGAGGTGTAGAAAGAGGCAAGAAGGGTGCAGAAAGAGGCAAGAGAAGTGCAGAAAGAAGCAACAGAAATGCAGAAAAATACAAGAAAGATACAGAATGAGGCAAGAGAGGTACAGAAAGAGGCAAGAGAGGTGCAGACATAGGGAAGAGAGGTGCAGTCAGAGGTATTAGGGGTACAGAAAGAAGCAAGAGAGAAAGAAGCAGGTGAAGTGCACAAAGAGGGACCAGTGGTGCAGAAAGAGGCAACAGAGGTGAAGAAAGAAGCAAGAGAAGTACAGAAAGAGGGAAGACAAGTGCAGTAAGAAGCAACAGAGGTGCAGAAAGAGGCAAGAGAGGTGCAGAAACAGGCAGGAGATATGCACAAAGAGGGACCAGTGGTGCAGAAAGAGGCAACAGAGGTGAAGAAAGAAGCAAGAGAAGTGCAGAAAGAGGGAAGACAAGTGCAGAAAGTGGCAAAAGTGGTGCAGAAAGAGGCAAGCGAAGTGCAGAAAGAGGCGAGAGGTACAGAAAGAGGCAAGAGAGGTAAAGAAAGAGGGAAGAGGGGTGCAGAAAGAGGAAACAGGGGTGCAGAAAGAGGCTATATGGGGCAAAAAGAGGCAAGAGAACTGCAGAAAGAAGCAACAGAGGAGCAGAAGGAGGCAAGAGAACTGCAGAAAGAGGCAAGAGAGTTGCAGAAAGAGGCAAGAGAGGTGCAGAAAGAGGGAAGAGGGGTGCAGAAAAGGGCAAGATGGGTTCAGAAAGAAACAATAGAGGTGCAGAAAGAAGCAATAGAGGTGCATAAAGAAGCAAGAGAATTGCAGAAAGAGGCAACAGAGGTGCAGAAAGAGGCAAGAAGGGTGCAGAAAGAGGCAAGAGAAGTACAGAAAGAGGCAAGAGAGGTGCAGACATAGGGAAGAGAGGTGCAGTAAGAGGCATGAGGGGTACAGGAAGAAGCAAGAGAGGTACAGAAAGAAGCAGGAGAAGTGCAGTAAGAAGCAACAGAGGTGCAGAAAGAGGCAAGAGAGGCACAGAAACAGGCAGGAGAGGTGCACAAATAGGGAACAGTCATGTATAAAGATGCAAAAGAGATGTAGAAAGAAGCAAAAGAAGTGCAGAAAGAGGGAAGACGAGTGTAAAAAGTGGCAAGCGAAGTGCAGAAAAAGTCGAGAGGTACAGAAAGAGGCAAGAGATGTGCAGAACGAAGCCAGAGAAGTGCAGAAAGAAGCAACAGAGGTACAGAAAAAGGCAAGAGGGGTGCAGAAAGAGGCAAGAGAAGTGCAGAAAGAAGCAACAAAAAAGCAGAAAAACATAAGAAAGGTACAGAACGAGGCAAGAGAGGTACAGAAAGAGGCAAGAGAGGTGCAGACATAGGGAAGAGAGGTGCAGTAAGAGGTATTAGGGGTACAGAAAGAAGCAAGAGAGGTACAGAAAGAAGCAGGAGAAGTGCAGTAAGAGGCAAGAGAGGTGCAGAAACAGGCAGGAGAGATGCACAAAGAGGGACCAGTGGTGCAAAAAGGGACAACAGAGGTGAAGAAAGAAGCAAGAGAAGTACAGAAAGAGGGAAGACAAGTGCAGAAAGTGGCAAAAGTGGTGCAGAAAGAGGCAAGCAAAGTGCAGAAAGAGGCGAGAGGTACAGAAAGAGGCAAGAGAGGTAAAGAAAGAGGGAAGAGGGGTGCAGAAAGAGGAAACAGGGGTGCGGAAAGAGGCTATATGGGGCAAAAAGAGGCAAGAGAACTGCAGAAAGAAGCAACAGAGGAGCAGAAGGAGGCAAGAGAACTGCATAAAGAGGCAAGAGAGGTGCAGACATAGGGAAGAGAGGTTTCAGTAAGAGGCATGAGGGGTACAGGAAGAAGCAAGAGAGGTACAGAAAGAAGCAGAAGTGCAGTAAGAAGCAACAGAGGTGCAGAAAGAGGCAAGAGAGGCGCCGAAACAGGCAAGAGAGGTGCGCAATAGGGACCAGTGTTGCAGAAAGATGCAACAGAGGTGTAGAAAGAAGCAAGAGAAGTGCAGAAAGAGGGAAGACGAGTGTAGAAAGTGGCAAGAGAAGTGCAGAAAGAGTCAAGAGGTGCAGAAAGAGGCAAGAGATGTGCAGAAAGAAGCAAGAGAAGTGCAGAAAGAAGCAACAGAGGTGCAGAAAGAGACAAGAGAGGTACAGAAACAGGCAGGAGAGGTGCACACAGAGGGACCAGTAGTGCAGAAAGATGCAACAGAGGTGTAGAAAGAAGCAAGAGTAGTGCAGAAAGAGGCAAGAGAGGTGCAGAAAATGCAAGTGAGGTGCGAAAAGACGCAAGAGACGGGCAGAAAGAAGCAAGAGAATTGCAGAAAGAAGCAACAGAGGTGCAGAAAGACGCAAAAAGGGTGCAGAAAGAGGCAAGAGAAGAGCAGAAAGAAGCAACAGAAATGCAGAAAGACACAAGAAAGGTACAGAATGAGGCAAGAGAGGTACAGAAAGAGGCAAGAGAGGTGCAGACAAAGGGAAGAGAGGTGCAGTAAGAGGCATGAGGGGTACAGGAAGAAGCAAGAGAGGTACAGAAAGAAGCAGGAGAAGTGCAGTAAGAAGCAACAGAGGTGCAGAAAGAGGCAAGAGAGGCGCAGAAACAGGCAGGAGAGGTGCACAAATAAGGACCAGTGGTGCAGAAAGATGAAGCAGAGGTGTAGAAAGAAGCAAGTGAAGTGCAGAAAGAGGGAAGACGAGTGTAGAAAGTGGTAAGAGAAGTGCAAAAAGAGGTGAGAGGTATAGAAAGAGGCAAGAGATGTGCAGAAAGAAGCAAGAAAAGTACAGAAAGAAGCAACAGAGGTGCAGAAAGAGGCAAGAGGGGTGCAGAAAGAGGAAAGAGAAGTGCAGAAAGAAGCAACAGAGTTGCAGAAAGAGGCAAAAGAGGTACAGAAACAGGCAGGAGAGGTGCAGAAAGAGGAACCAGTGGTGCAGAAAGAGACAAGGGATGTGCCGAAAGAAGCAACAGAAATGCAGAAAGACACAAGAAAGGTACAGAACGAGGCAAGAGAGGTACAGAAAGAGGCAAGAGAGGTGCAGACATAGCGAATAGAGGTGCAGTAAGAGGCATTAGGGGTACAGAAAGAAGCAAGAGAGGTACAGAAAGATGCAGTAGAAGTGCAGTAAGAAGCAACAGAGGTGCAGAAAGAGGCAATAGAAGTGTAGAAACAGGCAGGAGAGATGCACAAAGAGGGACCAGTGGTGCAGAAAGAGGCAGCAGAGGTGAAGAAAGAAGAAAGAGAAGTGCAGAAAGAGGGAAGACAAGTGCCGAAAGTTGCAAAAGTGGTGCACAAAGAGGCAAGTGAAGTGCAGAAAGAGGCAAGAGAGGTGCAGAAAGAGGCAAGAGAGGTGCAGAAAGAGGGAAGAGGGGTGCAGAAAAGGGCAAGTTGGGTTCAGAAAGAAACAATAGAGGTGCAGAAAGAAGCAAAAGAGGTGCAGAAAGAAGCAAGAGAATTGCAGAAAGAAGCAACAGAGGTGCAGAAAGAGGCAATAAGGGTGCAGAAAGATGCAAGAGAAGTGCAGAAAGAAGCAACAGAAATGCAGAAAGACACAAGAAAGGTACAGAACGAGGCAAGAGAGGTACATAAAGAGGCAAGAGACGTACAGACATAGGGAAGAGAGGTGCAGTAAGAGGCATGAGGGGTTCAGGAAGAAGCAAGAGAGGTACAGAAAGAAGCAGGAGAAGTGCAGTAAGAAGCAACAGAGGTGCAGAAAGAGGAAAGAGAGGCGCAGAAACAGGCAAGAGAGGTGTGCAAATAGGGACCAGTGGTGCAGAAAGATGCAACAGAGGTGTAGAAAGAAGCAAGAGAGGTGCAGAAAGAGGGAAGACGAGTGTAGAAAGTGGCAAGAGAAGTGCAGAAAGAGTCGGCAGGTGCAGAAAGAGGCAAGAGATGTGCAGAAAGAAGCAAGAGAAGTGCAGAAAGAAGCAACAGAGGTGCAGAAAGAGGCAAGAAGGGTGCAGAAAGAGGCAAGAGCAGTGCAGAAAGAAGCAACAGAGGTGCAGAAAGAGGCAAAAGAGGTACAGAAACAGGCAGGAGAGGTGCAGAAAGAGGAACCAGTGGTGCAGAAAGAGGCAAGAGAAGTGCAGAAAGAGGCAAGAGGTACAGAAAGAGGCAAGAGAGGTAGAGAAAGAGGGGTACATAAAGAGGCAACAGGGGTGTAGAAAGAGGCTAGATGGGGGCAGAATGAGGCAAGAGAACTGCAGAAAGAGGGAATAGAGGTGCAGAATCAGGCAAAAGAAGTGCAGAAGCAAGAGAGGTACAGAAAGAAGCAGGAGAAGTGCAGTAAGAAGCAACAGAGGTGCAGAAAGAGGCAAGAAGGGTGCAGAAAGAGGCAAGAGAAGTGCAGCAAGAAGCAACAGAAATGCAGAAAGACACAAGAAAGGTACAGTACGAGGCAAGAGAGGTACAGAAAGAGGCAGGAGAGGTGCAGACATAGGGAAGAGAGGTGCAGTAAGAGGCATGAGGGGTACAGGAAGAAGCAAGAGAGGTACAGAAAGAAGCAGGAGAAGTGCAGTAAGAAGCAACAGAGGTGCAGAAAGAGGCAAGAGAGGCGCAGAAACAGGCAGGAGAGGTGCACAAATAGGGACCAGTCGTGTATAAAGGTGCAACAGAGATGTAGAAAGAAGTAAGAGAAGTGCAGAAAGAGGGAAGACGAGTGTAGAAAGTGGCAAGAGAAGTGCAGAAAGAGTCGAGAGGTACAGAAAGAGGCAAGAGATGTGCAGAAAGAAGCCAGAGAAGTGCAGAAAGAAGCAACAGAGGTACAGAAAGAGGCAAGAGGGGTGCAGAAAGAGGCAAGAGAAGTGCAGAAAGAAGCAACAGAGTTGCAGAAAGAGGCAAAAGAGGTACAGAAACAGGCAGGAGAGGTGCAGAAAGAGGAACCAGTGGTGCAGAAAGAGACAAGAGAAGTGGCAAAAGAAGCAACAGAAATGCAGAAAGACACAAGAAAGGACCAGAACGAGGCAAGAGAGGTACAGCAAGAGGCACAAGAGGTAAAGAAGAGCGGTGCAGAAAGAGGAAACAGGGGTGCAGAAAGAGGCAAGAGAAGTGCAGAAAGAAGCAACAGAGGAGCAGAAGGAGGCAAGAGAACTGCAGAAAGAGGCAAGAGAGGTGCACAAAGGGGCAAGAGAGGTGCAGAAAGAGGGAAGAGGCTGCAGAAAAGGGCAAGATGTGTTCAGAAAGAAACAATAGAGGTGCAGAAAGAAGCAATAGAGGAGCAGAAAGAACAAGAGAATTACAGAAAGAAGCAACAGAGGTGTAGAAAGAGGCAAGAAGGGTGCAGAAAGAGGAAAGAGAAGTGCAGAAAGAAGCAACAGACATGCAGAAAAACACAAGAAAGGTACAGAATGAGGCAAGAGAGGTACAGAAAGAGGCAAGAGAGGTGCAGACATAGGGAAGAGAGGTGCAGTAAGAGGCATTAGGGGTACAGAAAGAAGCAAGAGAGAAAGAAGCAGGAGAAGTGCAGTAAGAAGCAACAGAGGTGCAGAAAGAGGAAAGAGAGGTGCAGAAACAGGCAGGAGAGATGCACAAAGAGGGACCAGTGGTGCAGAAAGAGGCAACAGAGGTGAAGAAAGAAGCAAGAGAAGTACAGAAAGAGGGAAGACAAGTGCAGAAAGTGGCAAAAGTGGTGCAGAAAGAGGCAAGCGAAGTGCAGAAAGAGGCAAGAGGTACAGAAAGAGGCAAGAGAGGTAAAGAAAGAGGTAAGAGGGGTGCAGAAAGAGGCTATATGGGGCAAAAAGAGGCAAGAGAAGTGCAGAAAGAAGCAAGAGAGGTTCAGAAAGAAACAATAGAGGTGCAGAAAGAAGCAATAGAGGTGCATAAAGAAGCAAGAGAATTGCAGAAAGAGGCAACAGAGGTGCAGAAAGAGGCAAGAAGGGTGCAGAAAGAGGCAAGATAAGTGCAGAAAGAAGCAACAGAGTTGCAGAAAGAGGCAAAAGAGGTACAGAAACAGGCAGGAGAGGTGCAGAAAGAGGAACCAGTGGTGCAGAAAGAGACAAGAGAAGTGCCGAAAGAAGCAACAGAAATGCAGAAAGACACAAGAAAGGTACAGAATGAGGCAAGAGAGGTACAGAAAGAGGCAAGAGAGGTGCAGACATAGGGAAGAGAGGTGCAGTAAGAGGCATGAGGGGTACAGGTAGAAGCAAGAGAGGTACAGAAAGAAGAAGGAGAAGTGCAGTAAGAAGCAACAGAGGTACAGAAAAAGGCAAGAGGGGTGCAGAAAGAGGCAAGAGAAGTGCAGAAAGAAGCAACAGAGTTGCAGAAAGAGGCAAAAGAGGTACAGAAACAGGCAGGAGAGGTGCACAAATAGGGACCAGTCATGTATAAAGATGCAACAGAGATGTAGAAAGAAGCAAGAGAAGTGCAGAAAAAGTCGAGAGGCAAGAGATGTGCAGAAAGAAGCCAGAGAAGTGCAGAAAGAGTCGAGAGGTACAGAAAGAGGCAAGAGATGTGCAGAAAGAAGCCAGAGAAGTGCAGAAAGAAGCAACAGAGGTACAGAAAAAGGCAAGAGGGGTGCAGAAAGAGGCAAGAGAAGTGCAGAAAGAAGCTACAGAGTTGCAGAAAGAGGCAAAAGAGGTACAGAAACAGGCAGGAGAGGTGCAGAAAGAGGAACCAGTGGAGCAGAAAAAGACAAGAGAAGTGCCAAAAGAAGCAACAGAAATGCAGAAAGACACAAGAAAGGACCAGAACGAGGCCAGAGAGGTACAGAAAGAGGCACAAGAGGTAAAGAAAGAGGGGAGAGTGGTGCAGAAAGAGGAAACAGGGGTGCAGAAAGAGGCAAGAGAAGTGCAGAAAGAAGCAACAGAGGAGCAGAAGGAGGCAAGAGAACTGCAGAAAGAGGCAAGAGGGGTGCACAAAGAGGCAAGAGAGGTGCAGAAAGAGGGAAGAGGCTACAGAAAAGGGCAAGATGGGTTCAGAAAGAAACAATAGAGGTGCAGAAAGAAGCAATAGAGGAGCAGAAAGAACAAGAGAATTACAGAAAGAAGCAACAGAGGTGCAGAAAGAGGCAAGAAGGGTGCAGAAAGAGGCAAGAGAAGTGCAGACAGAAGCAACAGAAATGCAGAAAAACACAAGAAAGGTACAGAACGAGGCAAGAGAGGTACAGAAAGAGGCAAGAGAGGTGCAGACATAGGGAAGAGAGGTGCAGTAAGAGGTATTAGGGGTACAGAAAGAATCAAGAGAGGTACAGAAAGAAGCAGGAGAAGTGCAGTAAGAAGCAACAGAGGTGCAGAAAGAGGCAAGAGAGGTGCAGAAACAGGCAGGAGAGATGCACAAAGAGGGACCAGTGGTGCAGAAAGAGGCAACAGAGGTGAAGAAAGAAGCAAGAGAAGTGCAGAAAGAGGGAAGACAAGTGCAGAAAGTGGCAAAAGTGGTGCAGAAAGAGGCAAGCGAAGTGCAGAAAGAGGCGAGAGGTACAGAAAGAGGCAAGAGAGGTAAAGAAAGAGGGAAGAGGGGTACAGAAAGAGGAAACAGGGGTGCGGAAAGAGGCTATATGGGGCAAAAAGAGTCAAGAGAACTGCAGAAAGAAGCAACAGAGGAGCAGAAGGAGGCAAGAGAACTGCAGAAAGAGGCAAGAGAGGTGCAGAAAGAGGCAAGAGAGGTGCAGAAAGAGGGAAGAGGGGTGCAGAAAAGGGCAAGATGGGTTCAGAAAGAAACAACAGAGGTGCAGAAAGAGGCAAGAAGGGTGCAGAAAGAGGCAAGAGAAGTGCAGAAAGAAGCAACAGAAATGCAGAAAGACACAAGAAAGGTACAGAACGAGGCAAGAGAGGTACAGAAAGAGGCAAGAGAGGTACAGACATAGGGAAGAGAGGTGCAGTAAGAGGCATGAGGGGTACAGGAAGAAGCAAGAGAGGTACAGAAAGAAGCAGGAGAAGTGCCGTAAGAAGCAACAGAGGTGCAGAAAGAGGCAAGAGAGGTGCAGAAACAGGACAGAGAGGTGTGCAAATAGGGACCAGTGGTGCAGAAAGATGCAACAGAGGTGTAGAAAGAAGCAAGAGAAGTGCAGAAAGAGGGAAGACAAGTGTAGAAAGTGGCAAGAGAAGTGCAGAAAGAGGCAAGAGAAGTGCAGAAAGAGGGAAGACAAGTGCAGAAAGAGGCAAGAGATGTGCATAAAGAATCAAGAGAAGTGCAGAAAGAAGCAACAGACTTGCCGAAAGAGGCAAGAAGGGTGCAGAAAGAGGCAAGAGCAGTGCAGAAAGAAGCAACAGAGGTGCAGAAAGAGGCAAAAGAGGTACGGAAACAGGCAGGAGAGGTGCAGAAAGAGGAACCAGTGGTGCAGAAAGAGGCAAGAGAAGTGCAGAAAGATGCAAGAGGTACAGAAAGAGGCAAGAGAGGTAGAGAAAGAGGGGTACATAAAGAGGCTACAGGGGTGTAGAAAGAGGCTAGATGGGGGCAGAATGAGGCAAGAGAACTGCAGAAAGAGGGAAAAGAGGTGCAGAAACAGGCAAAAGAGGTGCAGAAGCAAGAGAGGTACAGAAAGAAGCAGGAGAAGTGCAGTAAGAAGCAACAGAGGTACAGAAAGAGGCAAGAGAGGCGCAGAAACAGGCAGGAGAGGTGCACAAATAGGGACCAGTCATGTATAAAGATGCAACAGAGATGTAGAAAGAAGCAAGAGAAGTGCAGAAAGAGGGAAGACAAGTGTAAAAAGTGGCAAAAGTGGTGCAGAAAGAGGCAAGCGAAGTGCAGAAAAAGTCGAGAGGTACAGAAAGAGGCAAGAGATGTGCAGAAAGAAGCCAGAGAAGTGCAGAAAGAGTCGAGAGGTACATAAAGAGGCAAGAGATGTGCAGAAAGAAGCCAGAGAAGTGCAGAAAGAAGCAACACAGGTACAGAAAAAGGCAAGAGGAGTGCAGAAAGAGGCAAGAGAAGTGCAGAAAGAAGCAACAGAGTTGAAGAAAGAGGCAAAAGAGGTACAGAAACAGGCAGGAGAGGTGCAGAAAGAGGAACCAGTGGTGCAGAAAGAGACAAGAGAAGTGCCAAAAGAAGCAACAGAAATGCAAAAAGACACAAGAAAGGACCAGAACGAGGCAAGAGAGGTACAGAAAGAGGCACAAGAGGTAAAGAAAGAGGGAAGAGTGGTGCAGAAAGAGGAAACAGGGGTGCAGAAAGAGGCAAGAGAAGTGCAGAAAGAAGCAACAGAGGAGCAGAAGGAGGCAAGAGAACTGCAGAAAGAGGCAAGAGAGGTGCAGAAAGAGGCAAGAGAGGTGCAGAAAGAGGGAAGAGGGTGCAGAAAAGGGCAATATGGGTTCAGAAAGAAACAATAGAGGTGCAGAAAGAAGCAATAGAGGTGCAGAAATAACAAGAGAATTGCAGAAAGAAGCAACAGAGGTGCAGAAAAAGGCAAGAAGGGTGCAGAAAGAGGCAAGAGAAGTGCAGAAAGAAGCAACAGAAATGCAGAAAAACACAAGAAAGGTACAGAACGAGGCAAGAGAGGTACAGAAAGAGGCAAGAGAGGTGCAGACATTGGGAAGAGAGGTGCAGTAAGAGGAATTAGGGGTACAGAAAGAAGCAAGAGAGGTACAGAAAGAAGCAGGAGAAATGTAGTAAAAAGCAACAGATGTGCAGAAAGAGGCAAGAGAGGTGCAGAAACAGGGAAGAGGGGTGTAGAAAATGGCAAGATGGGTTCAGAAAGAAACAATAGAGGTGCAGAAAGAAGCAATAGAGTTGCAGAAAGAAGCAAGAGAAGTGCAGAAAGAGGGAAGACGAGTGCAGAAAGTGGCAAAAGTGGTGCAGAAAGAGGCAAGTGAAGTGCAGAAAGAGGCAAGAGGTACAGAAAGAGGCAAGAGAGGTAAAGGAAGAGGGGTGCAGAAAGGGGAAACAGGGGTGCAGAAAGAGGCTATATGGGGCAAAAAGAGGCAAGAGAAGTGCAGAAAGAAGCAACAGAGGAGCAGAAGGAGGCAAGAGAACTGCAGAAAGAGGCAAGAGAGGTGCAGAAAGAGGCAAGAGAGGTGCAGAAAGAGGGAAGAGGGGTACAGAAAAGGGCAAGCTGGGTTCAGAAAGAAACAATAGAGATTCAGAAAGAAGCAATAGAGGTGCATAAAGAAGCAAGAAAATTGCAGAAAGAAGCAACAGAGGTGCAGAAAGAGGCAAGAAGGGTGCAGAAAGAGGCAAGAGAAGTGCAGAAAGAAGCAACAGAAATGCAGAAATACTCAAGAAAGGTACAGTACAAGGCAAGAGAGGTACAGAAAGAGGCAGGAGAGGTGCAGACATAGGGAAGAGAGGTGCAGTAAGAGGCATGAGGGGTACAGGAAGAAGCAAGAGAGGTACAGAAAGAAGCAGGAGAAGTGCAGTAAGAAGCAAAAGAGGTGCAGAAAGAGGCAAGAGAGGCACAGAAACAGGCAGGAGAGGTGCACAAATAGGGACCAGTTGTGTATAAAGATGCAACAGAGATGTAGAAAGAAGAAAGAGAAGTGCAAAAAGAGGGAAGACCAGTGTAGAAAGTGGCAAGAGAAGTGCAGAAAGAGTCGAGAGGTACAGAAAGAGGCAAGAGGTGTTCAGAAAGAAGCCAGAGAAGTGCAGAAAGAAGCAACAGAGGTACAGAAATAGGCAAGAGGGGTGCAGAAAGAGGCAAGAGAAGTGCAGAAAGAAGCAACAGAGTTGCAGAAAGAGGCAAAAGAGGTACAGAAACAGGCAGGAGAGGTGCAGAAAGAGGAACCAGTGTGTAGGAGAGTAGGATCTGCCTCTTATGTTGCCCCCACTTTTTTCTGATGTTTACACTGGTTTCTGGCTATAGTCTGGCTGGGACCCTGCCAATCAGGGCCCCAGCCTCTCTGTTCTCTCTAAACGACTTGGAGTGCACTCTAGGTGCACTAGTGATTGGATACTGTGGTACTTTATGAGTCCCTAGTATATGGTACCTTAGGTACCAAGGGCATAGGTACTTCACAGGCCTACCAGGGGCTGAAGCATGTATTATGCCACCCCTGGGAAGCAGACTAAATCTGACACCACAGGCCTGCTACTGCAGCCTGGGTGAAAAGGTGCTAGCACCCCTCACTGAGATTTAGGTTCCCTATATCTCTCCTGCACACACATTTAAACCTATCAGTCACCCCTAAGGCAGGCCCTATCAATCCTGAGGGCAGGGTGCTTAGTTTCTATGTGAGGGGGTGCCTCTGCCTGAGCAGGGCCCCTCTTCAGCTCTCAGAGTCCATTCTCTGGGGCTGTTTGTGAATGTGGTCAAACCATATACTCTTAAGTGCATTATAACCTAGCGGTAAATGCTAACTTTGGAATGGCTGCATCAAAACATGTCGTGTTTGGTGTCAAACATCTTGGAATACTACCCCTCGCCAGTTCTGGCAGCGGGGGTAGCATTCCACCCCTCTAGAGGGATAGACATGTACCTACTGTGGAAACGCGGTAGAATCCTGAAGAGCCCTGGCATCACAAAATGGATGCCACCAGTCACAGACACTGGGCTGCCCTCCTGCTGATGACCGAAACTCGCAGTGGAGGAAGCCCAACAATAGGTATCCTGTCACAGGGAGGTGTGACCACCTCCCTGACAGGGTTTAGTGTATTGGGGCTGGGTGGGTGCACTCCTAGAGTGCTTTGAAGTCCTGCACTGGGGGAGCAGAAGGCTCCTCTGTGCATACACCAGTTCAAACCAGCTCAGGGGCTACCTGCCCCTGCTCTTGCACGAAACTGGACAAAGGGAAGTGGGTGTAGCCACCCACTGCCCTGACCCTCCCATAGGTGGGGTCTTAGAGCTAGTCCCTCCCTTCCTTTTTAGTATAAGGTAGGGAACCCTTGCCATTTCAAACTAGATCTCCCTGGACAATGCTCTACTGAAGAATCCCAGACCTTCGATGTTCCCCTACCTCTGGAAGACTGAAGAATCTCCCTTGGAGTCAAGGAGTGACTCCCCTGCTTGGCAGGCACCAAAAACTGAAACAATGGTTGCAAACTACACCGCTCCCGCCAGAGTCCGAGGATCCTGCAGCCCAAGACAAGAATTTCCTGACTTCCCCAAGGCCATTGTGAGTCCCCAGTGAAGTTGAGGCAAGTGGACCCCACGAGTGACGAGGAACCGCAGTCCCTGAGGACTGTGCACTATAGTCAAGTGCAACCCCTTCTCGATGTTCTATGAATCTGTGCTTTGAACTAAATGTGGTCCCATCCTCTAACAGGAATCCCTCTGAAGATCAGAGGCCTACCCCATCCTAAGTGACCGTGGGCCCCTGTTGAGTGAATCCTCCTGAGGCAACTTTGCAATCCCTTGCTAGCCGGTTTGTGGGTCCCCTGAATACTTTTCTACAGAACCAAAGGGCTCCACTGGTTGCTCCAGGCCTGCCCTAACTTACCCTTACTGGGTGAGTTCCCCAGACCTTGCTGGACTGCACCATTTACTTTTTGTCTTTTCCACAAGACATGCTGCTACCAAGGCTTGTTGGCTCCAATCGAGTCGCTGTCACCGCAGTCAGCTGAAGACTTCATGGGACACACTGAATCCAGCTCCTGGTTGTCCTCAACGCCTCCTGGACCTCGTGGCCGAAGAGTCAAGACACCCATGAATGACCTGAATCTGTCGACGACGGTGGGCATTCATCTTCCTTGCCCCGGGTCACTGCCAAGTGACTGTGAACACTGTCCCCTCTGCTTTCAGGTCCTCCTCCTTCCGAATACAGGCTTGGATTCCACCGGACACTTCTCCTGTCTCCACAAGCAGCAAGTCTTCATTGGCTCCCATTGAAAACGACCCCGCGACCCGACACCAAAGGACACCTATGCACCCGGCTTCCCTGGGTGAGGTAACTCCAGCACTAAGGTGCTCCTGTGGGTGTTGGCCCTAGAACTACTTACCCTGTAAGTGACTTGCTTGTAGCTACTCCCGAAGTGTCCGTAAACTCTTAATTTCCAACCGCGACTTGCCCCATTGAAGTCTACGGCGATCCGCGCCTGTGTTCACTCACTGCACGCATCCCCCGTGGGTCCTTTACTTACCTACCTTGGGTGGTTTTGTGAGGCCCCAGCACTTCTGAAGGCCCTAGGCCTTGTCCCTTTGCAAGTCGTTGTTCTTAAGTCTCTTTCTTAGTATATGGTCTGGTATGCCCCTAGGGCCCCAGCCATATTTGTGCTCAATTTGTTGTGAAACGTTGATTTGTACATATGTTCCTGACTTCTAATCTCACAAGAGATTAGTAGAGAGTTGTTTAGTAATAAATACATATATATTTGATATATATACCTGTGTGGTGTCTTTTCATTTGGTGATTCAAGAGATTGTGTGGTAAAACAAGCTGCTTTATATTCCTCCAAGACTTAGCCTGAAGGCTGCTCTCCACAGCTACCACTAGGATAGCTTTCTATAAAGGTTGTCTTAAACCTACCTACCATAAGAGTCGAATTGTTCTGGTGCAAGGTGTCCACTTTAACTAGTGAACAGCATATACCAGGCCAACTTCTCTCACAGTGGTGCAGAAAGAGACAAGAGAAGTGCCGAAAGAAGCAACAGAAATGCAGAAAGACACAAGAAAGGTACAGAACGAGGCAAGAGAGGTACAGAAAGAGGCAAGAGAGGTAAAGAAAGAGGGAATAGGGGTGCAGAAAGAGGAAACAGGGGTGCGGAAAGTTGCTAGATGGGGCAGAAAGAGGCAAGAGAAGTGCATAAAGAAGCACCAGAGGAGCAGAAGGAGGCAAGAGAACTGCAGAAAGAGGCAAGAGAGGTGCAGAAAGAGGCAAGAGAGGTGCAGAAACAGGGAAGAGGGGTGCAGAAAATGGCAAGATGGGTTCAGAAAGAAACAATAGAGGTGCAGAAAGAAGCAATAGAGGTGCAGAAAGAAGCAAGAGAATTGCAGAAAGAAGCAACAGAGGTCCAGAAAGAGGCAAGAAGGGTGCAGAAAGAGACAAGAGAAGTGCAGAAAGAAGCAACAGAAATGCAGAAAGACACAAGAGAGGTACAGAACGAGGTAAGAGGGGTACAGAAAGAGGCAAGAGAGGTGCAGACATAAGGAAGAGAGGTGCAGTAAGAGGCATTAGGGGTACAGAAAGAAGCAAGTGCAGTACAGAAAGAAGCAGGAGAAGTGCAGTAAGAAGCAACAGAGGTGCAGAAAGAGGCAAGGAGGTGCAGAAACAGGCAGGAGAGATGCAAAAAGAGGGACCAGTGGTGCAGAAAGAGGCAACAGAGGTGAAGAAAGAAGCAAGAGAAGTGCAGAAAGAGGGAAGACAAGTGCAGGAAGTAGCAAAAGTGGTGCAAAAAGAGGCAAGAGAAGTGCAGAAAGAGGCGAGAGATACAGAAAGATGCAAGAGAGGTAAAAAAAAGAGGGAAGAGGGGAGCAGAAAGAGGAAACAGGGGTGCGGAAAGAGGCTAGAAGGGGAAAAAAGAGGCAAGAGAAGTGCAGAAAGAAGCAACAGAGGAGCAGAAGGTGGCAAGAGAACTGCATAAAGAGGCAAGAGAGGTGCAGAAAGAGGCAAGAGAGGTGCAGATAGAGGGGTGCAGAAAAGGGCAAGATGGGTTCAGAAAGAAACAATAGAGGTGCAGAAAGAAGCAATAGAGGTGCAGAAATAACAAGAGAATTGCAGAAAGAAGCAACAGAGGTGCAGAAAAAGGCAAGAAGGGTGCAGAAAGAGGCAAGAGAAGTGCAGAAAGAAGCAACAGAAATGCAGAAAGACACAAGAAAGGTACAGTACGAGGCAAGAGAGGTACAGAAAGAGGCAGGAGAGGTGCAGACATAGGGAAGAGAGGTGCAGTAAGAGGCATGAGGCGTACAGGAAGAAGCAAGAGAGGTACAGAAAGAAGCAGGAGAAGTGCAGTAAGAAGCAACAGAGGTGCAGAAAGAGGCAAGAGAGGCGCAGAAACAGGCAGGAGAGGTGCACAAATAGGGACCAGTCGTGTATAAAGGTGCAACAGAGATGTAGAAAGAAGTAAGAGAAGTGCAGAAAGAGGGAAGACGAGGGTAGAAAGAGGCAAGAGAAGTGCAGAAAGAGTCGAGAGGTACAGAAAGAGGCAAGAGATGTGCAGAAAGAAGCCAGAGAAGTGCAGAAAGAAGCAACAGAGGTACAGAAAGAGGCAAGAGGGGTGCAGAAAGAGGCAAGAGAAGTGCAGAAAGAAGCAACAGAGTTGCAGAAAGAGGCAAAAGAGGTACAGAAACAGGCAGGAGAGGTGCAGAAAGAGGAACCAGTGGTGCAGAAAGAGACAAGAGAAGTGCCAAAAGAAGCAACAGAAATGCAGAAAGACACAAGAAAGGACCAGAACGAGGCAAGAGAGGTACAGAAAGAGGCACAAGAGGTAAAGAAAGAGGGAAGAGAGGTGCAGAAAGAGGAAACAGGGGTGCAGAAAGAGGCAAGAGAAGTGCAGAAAGAAGCAACAGAGGAGCAGAAGGAAGCAAGAGAACTGCAGAAAGAGGCAAGAGAGGTGCATAAAGAGGCAAGAGATGTGCAGAAAGAGGGAAGAGGCTGCAGAAAAGGGCAAGATGGGTTCAGAAATAAACAATAGAGGTGCAGAAAGAAGCAATAGAGGAGCAGAAAGAACAAGAGAATTACAGAAAGAAGCAACAGAGGTGTAGAAAGAGGCAAGAAGGGTGCAGAAAGAGGCAAGAGAAGTGCAGAAAGAAGCAACAGAAATGCAGAAAAATACAAGAAAGGTACAGAATGAGGCAAGAGAGGTACAGAAAGAGGCAAGAGAGGTGCAGACATAGGGAAGAGAGGTGCAGTCAGAGGTATTAGGGGTACAGAAAGAAGCAAGAGAGAAAGAAGCAGGTGAAGTGCACACAGAGGGACCAGTGGTGCAGAAAGATGCAACAGAGGTGAAGAAAGAAGCAAGAGAAGTACAGAAAGAGGGAAGACAAGTGCAGTAAGAAGCAACAGAGGTGCAGAAAGAGGCAAGAGAGGTGCAGAAACAGGCAGGAGATATGCACAAAGAGGGACCAGTGGTGCAGAAAGAGGCAACAGAGGTGAAGAAAGAAGCAAGAGAAGTACAGAAAGAGGGAAGACAAGTGCAGAAAGTGGCAAAAGTGGTGCAGAAAGAGGCAAGCGAAGTGCAGAAAGAGGCGAGAGGTACAGAAAGAGGCAAGAGAGGTAAAGAAAGAGGGAAGAGAGGTGCAGAAAGAGGAAACAGGGGTGCAGAAAGAGGCTATATGGGGCAAAAAGAGGCAAGAGAAGTGCAGAAAGAAGCAACAGAGGAGCAGAAGGAGGCAAGAGAACTGCAGAAAGAGGCAAGAGAGGTGCAGAAAGAGGCAAGAGTGGTGCAGAAAGAGGCAAGAGGGGTGCAGAAAAGGGCAAGATGGGTTCAGA
Organism: Calotriton arnoldi; assembly: GCA_963921515.1. Taxonomy (NCBI): domain Eukaryota; kingdom Metazoa; phylum Chordata; class Amphibia; order Caudata; family Salamandridae; genus Calotriton; species Calotriton arnoldi. The sequence goes on along the minus strand of CAWUFW010012382.1, from coordinate 16,287 downwards.
AAGAAACAATAGAGGTGCAGAAAGAAGCAATAGAGGTGCATAAAGAAGCAAGAGAATTGCAGAAAGATGCAACAGAGGTGCAGAAAGAGGCAAGAAGGGTGCAGAAAGAGGCAAGAGAAGTACAGAAAGAGGCAAGAGAGGTGCAGACATAGGGAAGAGAGGTGCAGTAAGAGGCATGAGGGGTACAGGAAGAAGCAAGAGAGGTACAGAAAGAAGCAGGAGAAATGCAGTAAGAAGCACCAGAGGTGCAGAAAGAGGCAGGAGAGGCACAGAAACAGGCAGGAGAGGTGCACAAATAGGGAACAGTCATGTATAAAGATGCAACAGAGATGTAGAAAGAAGCAAAAGAAGTGCAGAAAGAGGGAAGACGAGTGTAAAAAGTGGCAAGCGAAGTGCAGAAAAAGTCGAGAGGTACAGAAAGAGGCAAGAGATGTGCAGAAAGAAGCCAGAGAAGCAACAGAGGTACAGAAAAAGGCAAGAGGTTTGCAGAAAGAGGCAAGAGAAGTGCAGAAAGAAGCAACAGAGTTGCAGAAAGAGGCAAAAGAGGTACAGAAACAGGCAGGAGAGGTGCAGAAAGAGGAACCAGTGGTGCAGAAAGAGACAAGAGAAGTGCCAAAAGAAGCAACAGAAATGCAGAAAGACACAAGAGAGAACCAGAACGAGGCAAGAGAGGTACAGAAAGAGGCATAAGAGGTAAAGAAAGAGGGAAGAGTGGTGCAGAAAGAGGAAACAGGGGTGCAGAAAGAGGCAAGAGAAGTGCAGAAAGAAGCAACAGAGGAGCAGAAGGAGGCAAGAGAACTGCAGAAAGAGGCAAGAGAGGTGCACAAAGAGGCAAGAAAGGTGCAGAAAGAGGGAAGAGGCTGCAGAAAAGGGCAAGATGGGTTCAGAATGAAACAATAGAGGTGCAGAAAGAAGCAATAGAGGAGCAGAATGAAGAAGAGAATTACAGAAAGAAGCAACAGAGGTGCAGAAAGAGGCAAGAAGGGTGCAGAAAGAGGCAAGAGAAGTGCAGAAAGAAGCAACAGAAATGTAGAAAAACACAAGAAAGGTACAGAACGAGGCAAGAGAGGTACAGAAAGAGGCAAGAGAGGTGCAGACATAGGGAAGAGAGGTGCAGTAAGAGGCATTAGGGGTACAGAAAGAAGCAAGAGAGGTACAGAAAGAAGCAGGAGAAGTGCAGTAAGAAGCAACAGAGGTGCAGAAAGAGGCAAGAGAGGTGCAGAAACAGGCAGGAGAGATGCACAAAGAGGAACCAGTGGTGCAAAAAGAGGCAACAGAGGTGAAGAAAGAAGCAAGAGAAGTACAGAAAGAGGGAAGACAAGTGCAGAAAGTGGCAAAAGTGGTGCAGAAAGAGGCAAGCAAAGTGCAGAAAGAGGCGAGAGGTACAGAAAGAGGCAAGAGAGGTAAAGAAAGAGGGAAGAGGGGTGCAGAAAGAGGAAACAGGGGTGCGGAAAGAGGCTATATGGGGCAAAAAGAGGCAAGAGAACTGCAGAAAGAAGCAACAGAGGAGCAGAAGGAGGCAAGAGAACTGCAGAAAGAGGCAAGAGAGGTGCACAAAGAGGCAAGAGAGGTGCAGAAAGAGGGAAGAGGCTGCAGAAAAGGGCAAGATGGGTTCAGAAAGAAACAATAGAGGTGCAGAAAGAAGCAATAGAGGAGCAGAAAGAAGCAAGAGAATTGCAGAAAGAAGCAACAGAGGTGCAGAAAGAGGCAAGAAGGGTGCAGAAAGAGGCAAGAGAAGTGCAGAAAGAAGCAACAGAAATGCAGAAAGACACAAGAAAGGTACAGAACGAGGCAAGAGAGGTACAGAAAGAGGCAAGAGAGGTGCAGACATAGGGAAGAGAGGTTTCAGTAAGAGGCATGAGGGGTACAGGAAGAAGCAAGAGAGGTACAGAAAGAAGCAGAAATGCAGTAAGAAGCAACAGAGGTGCAGAAAGAGGCAAGAGAGGCGCCGAAACAGGCAAGAGAGGTGCGCAATAGGGACCAGTGTTGCAGAAAGATGCAACAGAGGTGTAGAAAGAAGCAAGAGAAGTGCAGAAAGAGGGAAGACGAGTGTAGAAAGTGGCAAGAGAAGTGCAGAAAGAGTCAAGAGGTGCAGAAAGAGGCAAGAGATGTGCAGAAAGAAGCAAGAGAAGTGCAGAAAGAAGCAACAGAGGTGCAGAAAGAGGCAAGAGAGGTACAGAAACAGGCAGGAGAGGTGCACACAGAGGGACCAGTAGTGCAGAAAGACGCAACAGAGGTGTAGAAAGAAGCAAGAGCAGTGCAGAAAGAGGCAAGAGAGGTGCAGAAAATGCAAGTGAGGTGCAAAAAGACGCAAGAGACGGGCAGAAAGAAGCAAGAGAATTGCAGAAAGAAGCAACAGAGGTGCAGAAAGAGGCAAGAAGGGTGCAGAAAGAGGCAAGAGAAGAGCAGAAAGAAGCAACAGAAATGCAGAAAGACACAAGAAAGGTACAGAATGAGGCAAGAGAGGTGCAGAAAGAGGCAAGAGAGGTGCAGACATAGGGAAGAGAGGTGCAGTAAGAGGCATGAGGGGTACAGGAAGAAGCAAGAGAGGTACAGAAAGAAGCAGGAGAAGTGCAGTAAGAAGCAACAGAGGTGCAGAAAGAGGCAAGAGAGGTGCAGAAACAGGCAGGAGAGGTGCACAAATAGGGACCAGTGGTGCAGAAAGATGAAGCAGAGGTGTAGAAAGAAGCAAGTGAAGTGCAGAAAGAGGGAAGACGAGTGTAGAAAGTGGTAAGAGAAGTGCAAAAAGAGGTGAGAGGTATAGAAAGAGGCAAGAGATGTGCAGAAAGAAGCAAGAAAAGTGCAGAAAGAAGCAACAGAGGTGCAGAAAGAGGCAAGAGGGGTGCAGAAAGAGGCAAGAGAAGTGCAGAAAGAAGCAACAGAGTTGCAGAAAGAGGCAAAAGAGGTACAGAAACAGGCAGGAGAGGTGCAGAAAGAGGAACCAGTGGTGCAGAAAGAGACAAGAGAAGTGCCGAAAGAAGCAACAGAAATGCAGAAAGACACAAGAAAGGTACAGAACGAGGCAAGAGAGGTACAGAAAGAGGCACAAGAGGTAAAGAAAGAGGGAAGAGGGGTGCAGAAAGAGGAAACAGGGGTGCAGAAAGAGGCTAGATGGGGCAGAAAGAGGCAAGAGAAGTGCAGAAAGAAGCAACAGAGGAGCAGAAGGCAGCAACAGAACTGCAGAAAGAGGCAAGAGAGGTGCACAAAGAGGCAAGAGAGGTGCAGAAAAAGGGAAGAGGGTGCAGAAAAGGGCAAGATGGGTTCAGAAAGAAACAATAGAGGTGCAGAAAGAAGCAATAGAGGTGCAGAAAGAGGCAAGAAGGGTGCAGAAAGAGGCAAGAGAAGTGCAGAAAGAAGCAACAGAAATGCAGAAAAACACAAGAAAGGTACAGAACGAGGCAAGAGAGGTACAGAAAGAGGCAAGAGAGGTGCAGACATAGCGAATAGAGGTGCAGTAAGAGGCATTAGGGGTACAGAAAGAAGCAAGAGAGGTACAGAAAGAAGCAGGAGAAGTGCAGTAAGAAGCAACAGAGGTGCAGAAAGAGGCAAGAGAAGTGCAGAAACAGGCAGGAGAGATGCACAAAGAGGGACCAGTGGTGCAGAAAGAGGCAACAGAGGTGAAGAAAGAAGCAAGAGAAGTGCAGAAAGAGGGAAGACAAGTGCAGAAAGTTGCAAAAGTGGTGCACAAAGAGGCAAGTGAAGTGCAGAAAGAGGCAAGAGAGGTGCAGAAAGAGGGAAGAGGGGTGCAGAAAAGGGCAAGATGGGTTCAGAAAGAAACAATAGAGGTGCAGAAAGAAGCAAAAGAGGTGCAGAAAGAAGCAAGAGAATTGCAGAAAGAAGCAACAGAGGTGCAGAAAGAGGCAAGAAGGGTGCAGAAAGAGGCAAGAGAAGTGCAGAAAGAAGCAACAGAAATGCAGAAAGACACAAGAAAGGTACAGAACGAGGCAAGAGAGGTACAGAAAGAGGCAAGAGAGGTACAGACATAGGGAAGAGAGGTGCAGTAAGAGGCATGAGGGGTACAGGAAGAAGCAAGAGAGGTACAGAAAGAAGCAGGAGAAGTGCAGTAAGACGCAACAGAGGTGCAGAATGAGGCAAGAGAGGCGCAGAAACAGGCAAGAGAGGTGTGCAAATAGGGACCAGTGGTGCAGAAAGATGCAACAGAGGTGTAGAAAGAAGCAAGAGAAGTGCAGAAAGAGGGAAGACGAGTGTAGAAAGTGGCAAGAGAAGTGCAGAAAGAGTCGGCAGGTGCAGAAAGAGGCAAGAGATGTGCAGAAAGAAGCAAGAGAAGTGCAGAAAGAAGCAACCGAGGTGCAGAAAGAGGCAAGAAGGGTGCAGAAAGAGGCAAGAGCAGTGCAGAAAGAAGCAACAGAGGTGCAGAAAGAGGCAAAAGAGGTACAGAAACAGGCAGGAGAGGTGCAGAAAGAGGAACCAGTGGTGCAGAAAGAGGCAAGAGAAGTGCAGAAAGAGGCAAGAGGTACAGAAAGAGGCAAGAGAGGTAGAGAAAGAGGGGTACATAAAGAGGCAACAGGGGTGTAGAAAGAGGCTAGATGGGGGCAGAATGAGGCAAGAGAACTGCAGAAAGAGGAAAAAGAGGTGCAGAAACAGGCAAAAGAGGTGCAGAAGCAAAAGATGTGCAGAAAGAAGCAGGAGAAGTGCAGAAAGAAGCAACAGAGGTGCAGAAAGAGGCAAAAGAGGCGCAGAAACAGGCAGGAGAGGTGCACAAATAGGGACCAGTCATGTATAAAGATTCAACAGAGATGTAGAAAGAAGCAAGAGAAGTGCAGAAAGAGGGAAGACGAGTGTAAAAAGTGGCAAAAGTGGTGCAGAAAGAGACAAGCAAAGTGCAGAAAAAGTCGAGAGGTACAGAAAGAGGCAAGAGATGTGCAGAAAGAAGCCAGAGAAGTGCAGAAAGAGTTGAGAGGTACAGAAAGAGGCAAGAGATGTGCAGAAAGAAGCCAGAGAAGTGCAGAAAGAAGCAACAGAGGTACAGAAAAAGGCAAGAGGGGTGCAGAAAGAGGCAAGAGAAGTGCAGAAAGAAGCAACAGAGTTGCAGAAAGAGGCAAAAGAGGTACAGAAACAGGCAGGAGAGGTGCAGAAAGAGGAACCAGTGGTGCAGAAAGAGACAAGAGAAGTGCCAAAAGAAGCAACAGAAATGCAGAAAGACACAAGAAAGGACCAGAACGAGGCAAGAGAGGTACAGAAAGAGGCACAAGAGGTAAAGAAAGAGGGAAGAGTGGTGCAGAAAGAGGAAACAGGGGTGCAGAAAGAGGCAAGAGAAGTGCAGGAAGAAGCAACAGAGGAGCAGAAGGAGGCAAGAGAACTGCAGAAAGAGGCAAGAGAGGTGCATAAAGAGGCAAGAGAGGTGCAGAAAGAGGGAAGAGGCTGCAGAAAAGGGCAAGATGGGTTCAGAAAGAAACAATAGAGGTGCAGAAAGAACAAGAGAATTACAGAAAGAAGCAACAGAGGTGCAGAAAGAGGAAAGAAGGGTGCAGAAAGAGGCAAGAGAAGTGCAGAACGAAGCAACAGAAATGCAGAAAAACACAAGAAAGGTACAGAACGAGGCAAGAGAGGTACAGAAAGAGGCACGAGAGGTGCAGACATAGGGAAGAGAGGTGCAGTAAGAGGTATTAGGGGTACAGAAAGAAGCAAGAGAGGTACAGAAAGAAGCAGGAGAAGTGCAGTAGGAAGCAACTGAGGTGCAGAAAGAGGCAAGAGAGGTGCAGAAACAGGCAGGAGAGATGCACAAAGAGGGACCAGTGGTGCAAAAAGAGGCAACAGAGGTGAAGAAAGAAGCAAGAGAAAGAGGGAAGACAAGTGCAGAAAGTGGCAAAAGTGGCGCAGAAAGAGGCAAGCGAAGTGCAGAAAGAGGCGAGAGGTACAGAAAGAGGCAAGAGAGGTAAAGAAAGAGGGAAGAGGGGTGCAGAAAGAGGAAACAGGGGTGCGGAAAGAGGCTATATGGGGCAAAAAGAGGCAAGAGAACTGCAGAAAGAAGCAACAGAGGAGCAGAAGGAGGCAAGAAAACTGCAGAAAGAGGCAAGAGAGGTGCAGAAAGAGGCAAGAGAGGTGCAGAAAGAGGCAAGAGAGGTGCAGAAAGAGGGAAGAGGGGTGAAGAAAAGGGCAAGATGGGTTCAGAAAGAAACAACAGAGGTGCAGAAAGAAGCAATAGAGGTGCAGAAAGAAGCAAGAGAATTGCAGAAAGAAGCAACAGAGGTGCAGAAAGAGGCAAGAAGGGTGCAGAAAGAGGCAACAGAAATGCAGAAAGACACAAGAAAGGTACAGAACGAGGAAAGAGAGGTACAGAAAGAGGCAAGAGATGTGCAGACATAGGGAAGAGAGGTGCAGTAAGGGGCATGAGGGATACAGGAAGAAGCAAGAGAGGTACAGAAAGAAGCAGACATGCAGTAAGAAGCAACAGAGGTGCAGAAAGAGGCAAGAGAGGCGCCAAAACAGGCAAGAGAGGTGCGCAATAGGGGACCAGTGTTGCAGAAAGATGCAACAGAGGAGTAAAAAGAAGCAAGAGAAGTGCAGAAAGAGGGAAGACGAGTGTAGAAAGTGGCAAGAGAAGTGCAGAAAGAGTCAAGAGGTGCAGAAAGAGGCAAGAGATGTGCAGAAAGAAGCAAGAGAAGTGCAGAAAAAAGCAACAGAGGTGCAGAAAGAGACAAGAGAGGTACAGAAACAGGCAGGAGAGGTGCACACAGAGGGACCAGGAGTGCAGAAAGACGCAACAGAGGTGTATAAATGTAGGAGAGTAGGATCTGCTTCACATGGGTACCCCCACTTTTTGCTGATGCTTCACTGTTTTTCGACCTTAGTCTGGCTGGGGCCCTGCTAATCAGAACCCCAGCCTAGCTGCTTCCTCTCTAAAATGGGTTCCATGTGCCTTAGGCACATCTCTAATTGGAATCTGGAGTGCCCTTATAAGTCCCTAGTATATGGTATACTATGTACCCAGGGCATAGGTACCTCAGAGGCCTACCAGGGGCTGCAGCATGTATTGTGCCACCCCTGGAAGGCCATCCAAACTGACACCACAGGTCTGCTACTGCAGCCTGGGTAAGGTGGTGCATGCACTCTTTACTGTGATATAGGTTACCTATATCACTATATACATACACACATATAAACCTATAAGTCACTCCTATGGCAGGCCTTATCAATCCTGAAGGCAGAGTGCGTGGTTCCTATGTGAGAGGGTGCCCCTGCATGAGCAGGGCCCCTCAGCAGCGTTCGGAGACCCTTCTCTGATGCTGTTTGTAGTGCAGCCTGACCATATACTCTTAAGCGCATTATAACCTCGCGTTAAATGCTAACTTTGGGATGGCTGCACGGAAACATGTCGTGTTTGGTGTCAAACATCTTGGAATACTACCCCCCCGCCAGTTCTGGCGGCGGGGCTATCATTCCACCCTTCTAGAGGGAAAGACATGTACACACCGGTATGCCCGGTACTGACTTTCCAGAGCCCTGGCATCACAAAATGGATGCCGCTGCCATAGACACGAGTCTGGCCTCCTGCTGCTGACCGAAACACCGGCAGGGGAGGCCTGTACAATAGGTTTCCTGTCCCAGGGAGGTGTGACCACCTCCCCAGACAGGATAGTGTGTATTGGGGCTGGGTGGGAGCACTCTCGGGTGCTTTGAAATCCTGCACTGGGGGCACACTTGGTGTCCCTGTGCATACCCCAGTTCAAACCGGCTCAGGGGCTTCCAGCCCCTGCTCTGGCACGAAACTGGACAAAGGGAAAGGGGTGTAACCACCCTCTGCCCTGGCCCTCCCATAGGTGGGGCCACAGAGTATGTCCAACCCCTACCTTAGTATAAGTAGGGGAACCCAGTCCTTACGACTTTAGATTTACCTGAACGAAACTCTGACACAGAATCCTGGACCTTTGACGCTCTACTTCAAGATTAGAGGACTGAAGAATCTCCCTTGGGGTCAAGGAGTGACTCCCCTGCTTGGCAGCACCAAAGAAGCAATTGTCCAGTCTGCATCGCTGAAGCTCCCATCGGACACCGAAGTCTTTGTATCACCAGAGGTGGATTTCCAGACTTCCCCGAGGCTGCCCTGAGTCCCCAGCAAAGCTGAGGCCTGTAGCTGTCGTGGGTAATGTGGAACCATGACCCCTGGACACCAATCGCATTTGCAAGTGCATCCTCTTCTGGGTCACCCACGAAGTCGTGCTTTGGGCTTCGAGTAGCCCCAGCATCCAGCACCAATTTCTCCGAAGATCACTGGCCTCCACTCCACGAGTGTCCTGTGAGTCAGCTCCACGTGCACCGTCTTGAGGCTCCTTCGCGGTTGCTAGTCCATTGGCTAGTAGGCCCTCCCGAAGGCCAATCTTTTTCTGCTTGGGCTCCCTGGTTGCTCCAGGTGTGCCCTGACTTATCCTTGCTGGGTGAGTCCCCCAGACCTTGCTGGTCTGCAACATTGTCCTTCTTCTATTTCCACGAGACTTGCCGTTGCCAAGGCTTGTTGGGTCCAATCCGGTCGCCGACACCCCTGCAATCGACAGACATTTTAGTACAGCTCGAATGCAGCTCCTGGTTGTCGTCGACACCTCCTGGACCTCATGGCTGAAGAGTCAAGATGACCGTCAACCTACCTGAAGCACTCGACATCGGTGGGCATCTGCTCATTGCCTTCCTGGTCACTGGCTAGTGACCCAGACTCTGTCCCCTCTGCTTTCAGGTTCTTCAGATCTTCGATCCACCTTTGGATCCACCCGAACACTTTCGACTTGGCCGCCAGCAGCACTTTGCAGCAGATCGCCATTGAAAGCGACGACGAAACCCGACCCCGAAAGACACCTATGCACCCGGCTCCCTGGGTGAGGTAACTCGAGTACTTTGGTGCTCCCGTGGGTATTGACACTAGAACAGCCTAGTTCTCAAAGGGTTTGCTCCAAGTCCTCCTCTAAGTGTCCCTTTTCTTTAAATTCTAATCGCGACTTTCCCCATAGAAGTTAACGGTGGTTCGCGACTGTGTTCATACACTGCACGCGTCCCCCGTGGGTCCCCTGTGTCACTGCCTTGGGTGGTTCCTTGTGGTCCAAGCACTTCTACAGGCTCTAGGCCTTGTGTCTAGCTCAGTCGTGGTTCTTATACCACTTTATTGGTATATGGTTTGGTACGCCCCTGGGGCTCAAACGTGTATTTGTGCTATTACTGTAGATAACTAACTTATAACTTATGTATTTCGAACTCTAGCCTCATAAAGAGACTAGAGGGGTGTGTTTAGTAATAAATACATATATTTTGAATATATACCTGGTGTGGTCCTCTTTCATTTGGTCACTCAAGAGATTATAGACTGGTAAAACAAGCTGCTTTATATTCCTTCAAGACTTAGCCTGAAGGCTGCTCTCCATAGCTACCACTAGGATAGCTTTCAATAAAGGTTGTCTTTAACCTATCTCCAATAAGGGGTTGTTTGGACTGGTGCAAGGTGCCCACTATAATTAGTGGACAGCATATGCCAGGCCAACTTCTCACATTGGTGTGCAGCGTGTGGGATTCCAGCTTGCTATTGTTTTACCAGATAATCTCAATTGAATTGATCAACTGAAAACCACTAAGGGTACCTAAGGTACATATAAATCAAGCTTAGTAATACAGTAAGTTCTACTGAACTTAGAGTTGTGTGTTAAGGGACAGCACACCCTTTCTACAACTCAAGAGAGTTTAGTAGGCCACACTAGAGTAGGTAGTGCATACACCACACCTCACTAGTAATGTCTTCAAAGCCAGGACCCAGTGAGTCCTTGCCAGAAGCCAGTGGGCTTCTTCCTCCAAGTATGATAAACTCCCATTCTTGGAATTGAGAGCATTATCCAATACTAGGAAGTTGAAGGCAGGCAAAAGTGCCAGCACCCAACACCTCAGAGAGGTGTTACTAGCTGATGATCTCAGCAGGCCCCTAGGGTCTGAAGGGGTAGGCAAAGAGGGTGGGTCAGAAGATGAGGAAGGGGCCAGGGGTGAAGAAACCCAGGCCCCCTCTGAAACTGGCCAGGAAGGTGAAAATGACCTTGTCCTGGAAAATCCAATTCCTCCTGTGGAGGAGGAGGAGGTAGAGGATCAGACTGACCTCCCCTTTGTCCCCCAGGAAGAGTTCTGAGTGTGCCCAGAAGGTCTAGGTCTCCTTCTCAGGAGTCTAACCACTCTGACACCTCAATAGGGACCTCTGTCTCCTCTCATAGGAGGGAATCCTCTCGATAGAGGAGAAAGAGACTGATTCAATATGAGCAAACTCAGCTTGAACTCAGGAAACAGCAATTGGCTATAGAGAGGGAGTCCCTAGATCTCTGTAGAGAGAGACAAAAGTTGGGACTAGAGTCCCATGGTGGCAGCAGTTTCCCCAAAGATAGGGAAAGGTCTTATGACCATAGAAACCTGAGCAAGATTGTCCCTCCCTACCAGAGTGGGGATGATATCCACAAATGGATAACTGCTCTAGAGAGGGCCTGTAAAGTACAGAGGGTCCCTCAGGAGCAGTGGGCAGCAATCTTGTGGCTCTCCTTTGCAGACAAAGTAGAGACAAGCTCCTCACTGTTAGAGAGGAGGATGCTGATAATTACAAAGTCTTGAAGAGTGCTCTAATTGATGGGTTTGGCCTAACCACTGAACAATACAGGTTAAAGTTCAGGGATACCCAAAAAGCACAGACTCAAGACTGGGTGGACTTTGTTGATTGTTCTGCCAAGGCTCTGGAAGGTTGGTTATTGGGCAGTAAGGTATGTGACTTCACAGGATTGTACAATCTGATAATGAGGGAGCAGATTCTTAATAACTGTCAAAATCAGCTGTTGCATCAGCACCTGGTAGACTCTGATCTGACCTCTCCCCAAGAATTGGGAAAGAAGGCAGACAAATGGGTCAGAACCAGGGTGAAGCAGAAGGTACAGAACCAAGGTGGTGACCCTAAGAAGCAAGATTCAAAAACCTCTGATAAGGGTGGGGAGAAGGGTAAAGATCAAAAGTCTTCACAATGCCCCCAAAAATCTTCTTCAGGTGGGGATTCACAGTCTACCAAAGGGAAAGGCCAAAGAAAACCATGGTGCAAGGTCTGTAAGCAAAAGACCCACTGGACCAGTGATTGCACCAAGTCCAAAGACTCGACTCCAGCCCCCACCAATGCCCCTAAGGCACCTGCTCCCCTAGTGCAGTTACAGTTGGTGGTGGGACTACACAAGCCAAGGGTTTAGTAGGGTTGACCCTGGGTAAAGAGATGAGCTCTGTCCTAGTCAGAGAACTCACTCAGGCTGTCCTAGTCTGTGATGGAGGCATGGATATGACCTCCTCTGTGAGTCCCAGTAATCTGGGCAAGTACAGACAACAGCCTTTAATCAATAGAAGAGAGGCTTTGGTATTTAGGGACACAGGGGCAAGTGTCACCATGGTGACACAATACCTTGTGAATCCTGGGCAGATAATACTTGGTGAAATGTACCAAGTGACCAATGCTAGGAACGTCAGAACAGACCATACTCTGGCAGTTGTTAACTTCTCCTGGGGAGGGGTAACTGGCCTTAAGAAGGTTGTGGTAAGTGCAGACCTACCCATTGAATGCTTGCTTGACAATGACTTAGAAACTTCAGCTTGGGCAGAAGTGGAGCTCAGGACCCATGCAGAAATGCTGGGGATCCCTGCAGATGTGTTTGCTGTGACCAGGTCACAAGCCAAAATGTCTAGCACTGAACAGGCCTTGGATTCTGGAATAATGGACCAAGTGCCCTCCAAGAAGAGGAGTAGTAGGGTAAAGGCAGTGCCTTCCCCTTGGCTCAGAAGGAAGATCAGTCCCTTGAGGGGATGATCTCAGTCCTGAGGAAGGAACTGTCCCAGAGGAGCTTGAACCTGAACAGTTTGAGTTCTTGGGGACAGGGGGACCTTCCAGGGCAGATCTGAGCCAGGAGCAGCAGAGCTGCCCCTCTCTTGAACCCCTCAGACAGCAAGCTGCTGCTGAGGCTGCTGGGAAAGCTAGTGGTCCCCATACTGTGTATTGGGATGATGGACTCTTGTACTCAGAGTGTAGAGACCCCAAGCCTGGTGCTACCAGGAGGTTGGTTATACCTTTGAAGTTCAGGGGCTTCCTATTGACCCTAGCCCATGATATTCCCTTAGCAGGTCACCTGGGCCAGAACAAGACTTGGGACAGAATTGTCCCTCACTTTCACTGGCCCCACATGTCTGAAGACACCAAGGAGTTTTGTCACTCCTGTGTAACCTGCCAGGCCAGTGGCAAGGCAGGTGGCACTACAAAGGCCCCCTGATACCACTACCTGTGGTGGGGGTTCCCTTGAAAGGGTGGGGATTGACATTGTTGGTCCCATGGATCCCCAAACAGCATCTGGGCACAGGTTTATCCTGGTGGTAGTGGATCATGCCACCAGGTACCCAGAGGCTATTCCCCTTAGGACCACTACAGCACCTGTGGTGGCAAGGGCCCTCCTAGGAATTTTCTCAAGAGTGGGCTTCCCTAAGGAGGTTGTATCAGACAGGGGTGCTAACTTTATGTCTGGATACTTAAAAGCAATGTGGAAGGAGTGTGGAGTGACTTACAAGTTCACCACACCCTATCACCCACAATGCAATGGTTTAGTTGAGAGATTCAACAAAACCTTGAAGGGCATGATTAAAGGGCTCCCAGAAAAGCTTAGGCGAAGATGGGACATACTCTTGCCCTGCCTTTTATTTGCGTACAGGGAGGTGCCTCAAAAGGGGTTGGCTACAGCCCTTTGAACTTTTGTTTGGTCACCCTGTCAGGGGTCCACTGTGCTTGGTGAAGGAAGGATGGGAGTTACCTCTCAAGCCCCCAAAGCAAGACATAGTGGACTACGTACTTGGTCTCCGCTCCCGGATGGCTGAGTATATGAAAAAGGCAACTAAAAACCTTGAGGCTAGCCAGGAACTTCAAAAGGCCTGGCATGACCAAAAGGCTGTACTGACTGTTTACCAGCCAGGACAGAAGGTGTGGGTGTTGGAGCCAGTGGCCCCAGCAGCTCTCCAAGACAAATGGAGTGGACCCCATACCATTGTTGAACAGAAGGGTGAGGTTACCTACTTAGTAGACCTAGGAACACCCAGGAGTCCCCACAGGGTTCTCCATGTCAACAGGTTAAAACCATATGTGGACAGGGCAGACATGGGCTTGCTCATGGCTACTGATGAGGGACAGGAGGAAGAGAGTGACCCACTCCCTGACCTGCTCTCACAGAACCCTGGTGATGGGTCAGTGGATGGTGTAGCCTTGGCAGGCAGCCTCACTACCCAGCAGCAGACTGATTGCAGACAGGTGCTCAATCAGTTCAGACACATATTCTCACTGACACCCAGTCAGACTACCTGGTGCACTCATGAAGTGGACACTGGGGACAGTCTGCCTATTAAAAATAAGATTTATAGGCAACCTGACCATGTCAGGGACTGTATCAGGACAGAAGTCCAGAAGATGTTGGATTTGGGAGTTATTGAACCCTCAGATAGCCCTTGGGCTAGTCCAGTGGTCCTTGTGCCAAAACCTCACACCAATGGTGGGAAAAGAGAGATGAGGTTTTGTGTGGACTACAGGGGTCTCAATGCAGTCACTAGGACTGATGCCCATCCAATACCAAGGGCAGATGAGCTAATAGACACTTTGGCCTCAGCCAAGTATCTAAGCACATTTGACATGACAGCTGGCTACTGGCAGATCAGACTAGCTGATGATGCAAAGCCAAAGACAGCATTCTCAACCCCTAGTGGGCATTATCAATTTATGGTGATGCCCTTTGGTCTGAAGAATGCACCTGCCACTTTTCAGAGGCTGGTGAATACAGTCCTTACAGGTCTGGAAGCCTATAGTGCAGCATATCTAGATGATATTGCTGCCTTTAGCTCCACCTGGGAGGATCACCTGGTCCACCTCAGAAATGTTTTACAGGCCCTGCAGAAAGCAGGCCTGACTATCAAGGCCACCAAGTGCCAGATAGGGCAGAGTCAGGTTGTGTACCTGGGCCACCTTGTGGGTGGAGGCCAGGTTCAACCACTGCAGAGCAAGATCCAGACCATCATGGACTGGACTGCTCCAACTACCCAGACTCAGGTGAGAGCCTTCTTAGGCCTGACTGGGTACTATAGGAGATTTGTCAAAGGGTATGGATCAATAGTGACACCCCTGAATGACTTAACTTCCAAGAAAATGCCCAAAAAGGTTCATTGGACAGTTAGATGTCAAAAGGCATTTGATGACCTGAAGCAGGCCATGTGCACTGCTCCCATTCTACAGAGTCCTGATTACTCCAAGAAGTTCATTGTTCAAACTGATGCATCTGAATTGGGGGTAGGGGCTGTACTGTCACAATTGAATGATGAAGGTCAGGATCAGCCAGTAGCTTTCATTAGCAGAAGGCTGACCCTAGAGAGAAACGTTGGTCATCCATTGAGAGGGAGGCCTTTGCTGTGGTCTGGGCTCTGAAGAAGTTGAGGCCATACTTGTTTGGTACTCACTTCCTTGTTCAAACAGACCATAAGCCCCTCTTATGGCTAAAACAAATGAAGGGTGAAAACCCCAAACTGCTTAGGTGGTCCATTTCCCTACAGGGGATGGACTTCACAGTGGAACATAGACCTGGGAGTAACCATGCCAATGCAGATGGACTCTCTAGGTACTTCCACTTAGAACATGAAGACTTAACTGGGCAAGGTTAGTTTAATGTCCCTACGTTTGGGGGTGTTGTGTAGGAGAGTAGGATCTGCTTCACATGGGTACCCCACTTTTGCTGATGCTTCACTGTTTTTCGACCTTAGTCTGGCTGGGGCAATCCTAATCAGAACCCCAGCCTAGCTGCTTCCCTAAAATGGGTTCCATGTGCCTTAGGCACATCTGCCCACTGCACTGAAAGTGATGCTGTGGTGGCGCTGAGTGATGCTGTTGTGCTGCTGAGTGATGCTGTTGTTGCGCTGAGTGATGCTGTGGTTGCACTGAGTGATGCTGTTGTGCGCTAAGTGATGCTGTGGTGGCGCTGAGTGATGCTGTTGTGCTGCTGAGTGATGCTGTTGTTGCGCTGAGTGATGCTGTTGTTGTGCTGGGTGATGCTGTGGTGGCCCTGAGTGATGCTTTCTGGCATTGTGGTGGCGCAGAGTGATGCTGTGTTAGTGCTCAGTGATGGTTTGGTGGCGCAGAAGGATGTGCTGTGGTGGCGCTGACTGATGCCTGGTGCTGCTGAGTGATGCCGGTGCCGCTGACTGATGCTGTGGTGCTGCTGAGTGATGCTGTGGTTGCGCTGAGTAATGCTGTGGTGGCGCCTCAGTGATGCCAGGTGGTGGAAAGTTTGAGGATAGCTGTGGTGGCGCTCAGTGATGCTGTGGTGGCGCTTGAGTGATACTGTGGTGATGGAGTGAGGTGGAAGTGCTGAATGATGCTGTGGAAAGCTGCTGAGTGATGCCGGGTGGTGGCGCTGAGTGATCTGTTTTGGCGCTGAGTGATGCTGTGGTGGCGCTGAGTGATGCTGTGGTGGCGCTGAGTGGTGCTGTGGTGCGCGGAGGAGCGTTGCTGTGGTGGCGCTTGAGATGCTGTGGTGGCGCTGAGTGATGCTGTTGTGCGCTGAATGATTCTGTGGTGCTGCTGAGTGATGCCGTGGTTTCACGCCTGAGCGATGCTGTGCTGCGTTCTGCTGAGTGACGCCAGTGGTTGCTGCTGAGTGGTGCTGTGTCGGCGCTGAGTGGTGCTAGTGGTATGCACTGAGTGATGCTGTGCTGCACCAGCATGCTGCGCTGAAATGAGTGTATGCCGTGGTTGCGCTGAGTGATGCTGTGGTCGCGCTGAGGAAGATGCTGTGGTTGCGCTGGAGCGATGCCGAGGTTGCGCTGAGTGATGCTGTTGTGCGCTGCGTGATGCTGTGCTGCTGAGTGATGCTGTGGTACGCTGAGTGATGCTGGTGGTGACGCTGGAGTGATGCTGCTGAGTGATGCTGTTGTGGTGCTGGGTGATGCTGTTGTGGCTCCTGAGTGATGCTTTCTGGCACTTGTGGTGGCGCAGAGTGACGCCAGCCAGTGCTCAGTGATGTGCCTTTGTGCGGCGCAGAGTGATGCTGGTGGTGCTGCGTTGAGTGATGCTGTGGTGCTGCTGAGTGGATGCTGTGGTGCTGCTGGAGTGATGCTGTGGTATTGTTGAGTGATGCTGTGGTGGCGCTCGAGCGATGCTGTGGTGGCACCGAGTGATGCTGTGGTGGTGCCGTAGTGATGCTGTGGTGGCAACCGCAGTGATGCTGTGGTTGCGCCGAGTGATGCTGTGGTTGCGCTGAGTGATGCTGT